>PJEX01000202.1:59020-83517 GCA_005350895.1 Colletotrichum tanaceti
GGGGGGGGGGGGGGGGGGGGGGACCTCCACCGACTGAACTGCTGCCCTGGACCGTAGACGAGAGCTCTCCCCAAATTACCTTTGCCCAAGCACCGAACTTGGTTCAACGCCAGCCCCGTCCCATCTCATCCCATCACCACCATCACCTTCACACAACAACAAGCAAGGCCCGCTGTCTCCCCCCCTTCCACAACAAGCTGCGTGACGGACACCACTGCTTCTCTCGGTCGGTTGCATCCAACTCCACATCCAGCGAATAATTCTCCCCTCCGACCGCCCCGAGCAGCTACCCACCCCCGACCGAAACACACAAAGATGGCCTCCCGCATCGCCGCCCGCGCCATCCCCCGCGCCTCCGGCCTCCCTCTCCGCGCCGCCCGCTCCTTCCAGACCTCTTCGCCCCTGCGCGACGCCGTCGCCGCTCCTCCTCTCCCGGCCCGGAAACCCGTCGGCGCGTTCCGCGGAGGGTACGTTTCCCAAGCTTCCTCCCTCCACCCTCCCGACCGGATCCCCCCCTTCCCGGTCGTCAATTGGGTCTGTCTCGTGAGGCCCTTCGGAGGCGGCCACGCTGACCAAGGATGGCTGGTGTCTTGCGGTCCCGCGAAAAGAGTCAAAAACAAAGGATCCCAGCTAACGCAATGGCGCTGCAGTCTCTTCGGCTTCTTCCTCGGCAGCTCCCTCGCCGGCGCCGGCGTCTACTCGTACCTCCTCCAAGAATACAAGACCTCGAACGAGCTCCTGACGGAGGACATTTACGTGCGTTGTTGTTGCTTTTAATCCATGTTTTCTCCCCGGTCCTCCTTGAGCTTCCTCCTCGCCCCACACCATCCACGTTTTCTGTATCCGTTTCGCCAGGCAAACCATTGCCATTTGCATTTCACGGTGGACTGCTCTCAAGACGTAGTGGTAGTGGCCTTGTTCACTTCGGCGTTGCGTCCTTCCTACACCCTCCCAACCATCCTCCTCGTTATGCCCCGTCTGCAAGATTCCACTCCGAGTCCACGAAGCTAACCCCGTTCGCGCCACAGGCACTCCAGGCCGCCGTCCAGCGCGTCAGCAACTACGTCCAGGTGTTGGAGGACAAGATGGATGCCATGGAGCGCAAGAGGAAGTAGACGGGAACCTGAGACGATTGGGATCTGACGGAAAGCCCCCCCTTGGAGATGAGGGGGGACGATGTGGTGTAATGCGCGCGAAGGGGAAGGGGGCAAGACGAACAGCACAAACAACAAAAGACCACGGCACAGCACAGCACAGCACACAATGGTCACGCACCGATTTTTCTTCCAAAGCAGACAGCATGATTCCGTTCCGTGAGGCGCGTATCCGATCCCCGAGGACGGGACCTCCTTCGTTGGGCATGGTGGCCATGGACAGCGAGCAGGTTGTGCAAACCCGCGATGTATAAAGTGCCCGGTGTACAGAGGAACCACCCCAGGCCCAGGAGCACGGTAAGAATACACGCCTGTCCGGGTTTCCCTCCGCCGCGCGTCGTCGTATCCTAGGCTTCTGTGTGTGATACCCCCGTCTGACCCAGCCCGATGGACCCCCTCGACCCGTTCCCTTCACATTCAGCACTCGGGAGGGTTGGCCAAACCGGCCGACAGATGCCGTCCCACCATCGTGCACACAAACGGTTGAGCGACAAGTCCCAGCCACGGTCCAGATATTCAAAGCGTAATGAAGACGTGTGAACAGACGGGATTAGGACAGACATGGCACTAGTGGTATACGTTCGTTCCAGAAAGATTAAAGAGACAAAAACCATACTCCTCGCCCCCCAAAAACGCCGCTCATCGTCAAGCCTTACATCAAAAAAGGGGAGGGGGGGGGGGGGGGGGGTTCATCCAGACCCAGACCCCAACAACCCTCACCTCCTCCCCCGGGCAAAGGCCTCGACCTTGCCCACGAGGCTCCTCAGCCCGACGCCCCTCTCACAGTTGCCCTCGAGCCAAGCCTCCATCCTCTCCCGGACGCCGCGCATGCTCCTGAGCACCGGCATCCGGGCGCCGTCCTCGGCGGCGACGTGCGCGCCCGGGTTGAGCAGCACGTCGAAGCACTCGGCCCATATCTCCGTCTGCCAGTAGCGCTTCAGGCTCTCGCGGACGCGGTACCGGCGGCCGGAGGCGCCGATGCCGCCCTGGTCGCACCGCACCGTCTCGATGTACTTGCCAAAGAGCAGGCAGTACACGATGCCGGCGAGGCCGTGGTAGTCCATCTGCCACGTCCACGGGCGGCCCTCGCGCATCTCGGCGCAGTCCTGCGCGCTCGTCTTCCAGTCGGCCACGAACCCGACGTCGGCCTCGAAGTTGCGCATGTCGATGCCGCGGCCAAAGTCGATGAGCGTCACGCCCCGCGCGCCCCACCCGTCGGAGCCGTCGGCGCTGTACTGCGCCGGCAGCGGCGGGTCGTTGGTGCCGCTGTCGAGGCGGAGCAGGCAGTTGTCCACCTTCAGGTCGCCGTGCAGGACGCTGCGGGCGTGCAGGGACTCGACGGTGCGGAAGAGCTCGATGGTGAAGAACATGGCCAGCTGCTCATCCATGACGCCGGACGGCTCGGCGCGGAAGAAGTTGACGACGTCGAGGAGGCTTCCGTGCGGGTGGTACGGGAGGAAGAGGAACCCTTCGTCCTGGTACAGGTGGAACTCGTGGGCGTACGATATGGAGGCGGCGGCGCGGTGCTGGGGCCCCAAACGCGTGTGGGCGAGCCGCATCATGTGGAACTCCCACGGGGTCGGCGGGAGCTCCATCTTGAGCGCCTCCAAGGGGCTACGGTGGCTGACCGCAAACGCGCCCTTGCCCATGGCCACGACGCCGTCTTCGTCCTCGTCCTCTTGGTCGGCCGACGAGTTCTCGACAAGATAGACGGGAGCGAACGCGCCTGCGCCAAGCTCCTTGCGGATGGCGTACTGGGTGGCAACGTCCGGGAACTCGACGGCGACGACGGCGCAGGCGCTGCTTGTCCTCTCCGAGCCGCCCTTGGTTGCCTTCGTCATGGCTTTGGCGAACTTTCGGATTTCGTTGCCTCTCTCGTACTTCTCATCCCTGTGATCGTAGAATCCGGGGTACGAACTCAACGAAGGCTGCATGTTGGCGAGGATCTCGTTCCTCACCGCCTCATCAACCGGGTTGCATTGCAGCTCCTTGATGATGGGTCCTTTGGGAGGCGCCGGCTTCGTCGAGGCCGGCTTGGCCTTGCCGAGGAGTGGTTGGGCGATCTTTACAGGTCGCACCTCGCTCAGGACTTCCCTGAGCGGACTGCTGCCGGGCTCCTCCGCGGAGGACTCCTCCTCGTCGATGGTCGACTCGACGTCGTCGCGGCACGGAGTCTCGTACTTTGCCTTCCGTTCTGTAAACGCAAGAGAGGATTCGGTCCTCTCCGTGATGGGTGTCATGAAGGGGAGCCGGTTGTTAGCCATCTCGACCGGGTCCCTAAACGGCCGTGTTCTGGGCTCATAATCCTCAGGCGGTATCGGAACGAACATGGTCTTTGTCCTGGGCGGGTAGTCGTCGTCGTCGTCCTCCTCCTCCTCCTCCTCCTCCTCTTCCACTTCCTCGCCCCGTTCGTCCCCAGACTCGCCGTCCTCCCCGGCTCCCGCCCGCTCATCGTACTGGGGGCCGGACGTTTCGACGTAGCCCGGGTCCATCAGGTCAGAGACCTGAGTGTTGTTGACGTCGGCCTCCGTCGCATTCTCGCCGAGGACCGGGACGTGTTTGTTGGTGGAAAAGTCGGACCACTCGCTTACGCTCTTCACGTCCGAAGCATCTTCGTCCGCCCCGTCCGCCTCGTCCCCTTCCTCGGCGTCATCATCCACGTCCACCTGACGGGTCACCATTGTGCTCTCCGCTTCGGTTGTGTAGTCACCGTCTGTCTCGTAGTCGTCGCTGTCATCGCTCTCTCCTTCCTCCGCGTCATCTTCTTCGGGGTGGGACTGGATGGGTTGGTTGAAAATCTCGTAAATTTCATCCGTCGCAGCCCGAGTGTGGATCGTCATTGTCGGCTCGGCCGTGTTCCTCTTCTTCATCTTTGGCCTGGACGGGGAGTCCAAGTTGGCCTTGACTGCCGGTGTGTCAGTGAACGTTCCTAGTGCATGCAAAAAGAGCGTTCGTCGACTTACTGATTTGGGTTTCGTTGACCTCCATCACCTTTTTCTTTTTACTTTTGCCCTCCTTCTTGTTAATAATGGCGCCATTCTCATCCATCATGACGGTTTCCGTGTGAACGACCAGCTTCTCCCGCACCATGTGACCCAGGTCGTCCACCATGGAAGGCTCCGTATCCCCCGTCACAGGAGCAGCCTCCTCTGCCAGCGGCTCCCTGTCCCAGGGCACATCCAGCCAGCCCCGGTTCATGGCCCAGACCTCCTCGAACCCAAGCTCTGAACCGGGGTCATCCGGGGTGGGGTAGATAGCCTCAAGACTGACAAAGATGCGCTCCTTCTTGCCGCTGACGGGGTTCACGACTATCTGATTCTTGGATGGCACAAGAGTGATGTGGGACTTGGACATTTGGGCCCGCGCTGATCGCGACTGTTGCTGCGATTTTGACTGCAACTGAGACTGAAAAATACAAAGAACGCCATAAAGCCATACATTAGTCCTATAATCATCAACATCTGGGCGTTGGGAAGCATATGTGAAAAAGTGGTGCTTACCGTATCCCTGAAGATTGCCATCTTGGGGGCAGTGCTCTTCTTTCCTCCCGCCTTCAACGTCTCTCCCGCCCACGGCTTGGGCTCCATCACGTTCTCCTTCTTCCGGTCGCCCAGCGAGCCGATCGAGTCCCATCCCTTGGAGCTGGGCCCGCGCGAGGCCAGAGGCGGGGGCGCCGCGTCGGTGTCTGAGAAGATGGCCATCTTGGCCTTGCCCGGCTTGGGCGCAGCACCGCCAACGCCCGAGCTGGGGCGAGGTGCCTGGGGGTCTGCTGCGGCGGCCGCAGCAGCAGCACGGGCAGCGGCGAAGGGGTCAACCTTGGCGGCCAGGGCTGGCCGGACGGTGGGGAGGGCTGGCGATGAAGGCGCCTCGGCGGCGTCGTCTGGCTGGTCAGCGAGCCTCTGCTGGAACTCCTTGAACTTGCGAATCAGGCGCTGGACGGGTCTCGCCTCGCGCTCGATGCCAAGCTTGTAGACCTCCTCCGCCTGGTTCCAGCGGCCGGCGCCCTCGAGCCAGGCCGCGTATTCTTCGTAGAAGAGGGCGAGTGTCTCTCCGATGCTGTGGCGCGAGAGGAAGAGAAAGGTCTCGCGGGGCGAGTCGGAAAAGAACTGGATGTACAGGATCCAGATCTTGAGGTATCTGGGGTCGTTCTTGTACTGTGATGAGCCGATGAATGTCTTGGTCGCGCGCTCTAGCAGAGTGTGCAGCTGAGACTGCGGCGTGGCTTGCGCCGAGGGGTATGTGTCCAGGGTCCAGCGCACATAGCGGTCGAAGATGTCGAGGGGGTCGTCCGACTCGGAGATGTTGCGGATCTCCTCCTCGTACTCGGCTCTGATGCAGTCGTGGACGTTCTTGGTGTCGGACGGCGTCGGGGTGTCCAGCTTGTGCAGGGGCGAGGGCGAAAAGAGCTCGGCCAGCTTTTTGGCAGAGCGGCCGCTGGGCAGCGCCTGGATGTTTTCCTTCTGCGCCTCGATGATGTCGAAGTTGATGAGGTCGTCGGAGGCTGCCATGGTTGTTAGTACTGTCGCGGCGATTCGCCGTCGCGTCTCCAGGTAGAGTGGTGCTGGAGTTGTGCGTCGAGGGCCGGTCGCTGTCTAGACAAGTTTGTGGGATAGGTAAGATGCAACAGGCAAGGAATTGATTTTGGGTGTGGTCAGGTGTTGTGTTCCAGTGTTGATTATTGATAACCGATAACAGGTTACAGGGCAGTCAAGGGTGCGGGCGGACTGTTGCTGTGGTAACGCCAAAGCCGCTTATGTAATTGGGTCTCACCGGCCAGCGACCTCGGTGTGGCTTCTCCACTTAAAAGTACGGATACGGTACTATCATTGTTAAGTTGTTTGGGTTCCATCGGTAAGTCGACCTCCATCTCATCCGCTTACCGAATCATGGCACGGCAGTCTGTGGCCACGGGAAGAGCAAACCATAAAGCAACAGGTACGAGGATGATTTCTAGTGATTACTACTCGTTCCAACTATAGAGAAGCGCAGTGGGTTCTTTTCCAACGCTCACAACCACCAGAACGCCGGCCATGTCCTGGACTCCTGACCCTTGTGATTAAAACCCGCCTGTCTAGGTATCCGTAGGCGCCCTTTCTTTGCAGAACTACTAGACTGACACCACCTCACGTGTTGCTCACATTTTGTTGCCATTAAAGATCGTTAATACCTTGCTTGTCCCTAGATAATATAATTACAGGTGATCAGCGGCCGGCCGCGGGTGCGATACTGATATCACTCATCATACCAACTAGCAACCGTCCAGGTGCTACTCGTCTTCTCATCCGCCAAGGTGTCTGTCCCTCTCCATCTCCGTCTTAGTTTTCACTCTTGGTCTTCCTCCCAGTCTGATTCTGCCTCCGAACAGCGTTCCGAGTCCCGGCTTGAGTCTTCCACTGGCTCGTCACCGTCCTCCTGGAACGATGCCACCTCGTAGACTGTCCTCCGCCACGCGCTGTCTATCTCGATCTTTTTGCCAGCCGCGCGAGCTGCTTCATCTCGAGCCTTGGTTTTGACAGCCCATTGCTTTAGGTGCCCGAGAATCTTCTCTATCACGATAGAGCGAGGGAGGATAAGCCTTCGGTCGTGGTCTTTACGGCAGGTGATGTCTTCGCGGCATACTGGACAGCCTGCGTGAACTAGAGCCTCGCAGCAAGGAGGGCCTCTGAAAATCTTGCGCGTACACTATCAATCCAACGTCAGCCTTTTTTGGATTTCCGGTACAGAAAAGAAAAGAAAAAAAAGGGGGGGTGGGATGGTCTGAACCTTTACGCAAAAGCTGTGTCCGCATTCAGTGGTATGCGTCCTGACCAGGAGAGTGGAGCAGATACCGCATGTGCCTTCGTCTATCACACGGCAGAATATTTCGCGAAGCTCGTAGAGATCTCTGAAGTGGTCCGAGTAAGCTACAGGATCCAAGTCGTCGATCTTTCTTTTTTTGGTTATTATAGGCGACATTGTGATGGCGTGTGCTGATTAGTGACGAGGTAATGAAGTTGTTGAAATTCAAATCACCAAGTAAGATTTTGAGACTTTTGCGTCTGGAGGTAGATGATGTTCGGCTTTTTACGAGCTGCTTCACAATGCAAGAGACTCCTTGGGGGTACGTTTTATACACGCACGAGGCTGTTGGAGATGGTCCGCTTATCCTGCGCTATCCTGGTTCGCAGGACTGAAAGCGAACTACAATGATTGTACCGCGGTTTGAGGAATATTGGGACAGTCCAACAGAGCACAGAGATGAGAACGACGTATTCCAATACGGACAGACAAACGTGAGACGAAAGGAAGGATCAGATGAACCCCTATTGAGTTCTTCTCATGAACCTTGAAGAGCCAGGGTTCTAGCAACTTTCGGTCTGAGATATACAGCAATTGCAGACCATCCCATAGGTAGGCCCAAAGGGCCATGACCTTTGTGCCCTCGTTCCGCATTTCTTCTCGCATTCATGCTCTTCGTTCCTCATATACCTCCATAGTCCGTTTCCCATTGCAATAATTTCCTCGTTCCAAGAGCCTCCGCACTAGATCGCCAGGTTGTCCATCGCTTCCAACACTTCGCCAACCTCAAGGGGGCAGACGTACGGTTCGTGAGCGGGGATTACCTCGAACTCGATCCCGGCGTTTCCAAAGGCCGTCGCAAGCTGGTCGGCCGTCTGCTCGGAGTCGTGGTCGTAGATGACGGACTTGACGCGAACAGACCGAAGACGGGGCAGATGGCGAGGCGCAACCGCGGCCAGGCGACGAAGCATCACCGTCAGGGCTTCAGCACCGGCATCGGCCTTCTCGTATCTGGTGATGACTAGGTAGCTGTCTCCTTGGATCGTGTAGTCTCGCTCAAAGCGGCTGTCGTCGGTCCACAAGTCGTCGAGCTCCAGCTCCGTCAGGCCGGGCGGGAGGCGCGTCTGCAGGTGGGCGTGGCGCATGTCGTTCGCATCCTTGAACAGGACGGGCAGGTCGACGCGCAGTACCGCGAGCGCCTCCATGTCGGCGAAGCGTTGGAAGCACGCCTCGCCCTCGACAAAGAAGCCGCCGAAGCGTCTGAGGTGCAGGCTGAGCGTGTGGAGCTTGGGGCAGTGCTCGGGGAGGACGTCGCTGATGCGGACTTGCTCGGTTCCAATGGAGAAGGTCTCCCAGCGCGAGACCACAAACTGCAGAACGATGACGAGGCTCTCGAGCTTCGGGCAGCGGCGGAGCAGGCGGCTGAGGTTGGATCCGCTGGTGGAGCTGCCGTTGAGGGCAATGGTCTCGAGCGCGAGGGGCTGCGAGGGGCGGATGCGGTCGAAGAAGCGCCAGTTGCCGATGTCGCAGGGGACGCGCAGCGTCTTCAGATTCGGGGCTTTTAGGAGGCTGGGCACGAAGAAAGGGCTGACGGAGACGTTGACGTTGTCGTAGCGCTGTCTGGTGTCGCTTCTGAGCTCGAGCTCCCGCAGGCACTTGAAGAGGTCGCCCACGCTCAAGAGTAAGACGCTCGGGATGATCTCGGAGAAGAAGGCCTCGGTGCTCGAGTTCAGCGTGTTCACGTCCCAGCTCCGCCTGAAGGCGAAGACCAGCCTCTCGAGGCGATTCGCGGCGAACAGCAGGAAGCCGACAAGGCGCTGGATGGTGGTTCTGGCGTCGTAGGTGCTGCACCGGAAAACCATCTCCTTCATGGCGAGAGAGGCTCGGGAAAAGTCGACGCCGGCCGCGTTAAAGGCTTCGAGTCCGACAACGCAAGGGTGGTTGTCGGTGGTGAAGTAGCCGATGTAGAGCTGCTTTATAAGTAAGCGGAGGTGTTAGGAGACAATCGTACTCCTTACATAAGAGACCCACTCGCACAGGCTATACAGCCCTAATAGGGCTTAGGAGCATCATATAAGTAAGGAGTTTGCATACATATAGCTTAGGAGGTAGCTTTTAGTAAGATTATAACCTAGGACCTACCTTTATACCTTTAGCTTATTAGCCTATTACTCTAGTATATATAACTATTAATAGTCTAAAAGCTTTCCTACTTTATAACTAGACTAATAAGTAATATACCTATAAACACTATTAACCCCTTAAACTAGTACTGCAGCAGCTAGTACTATACCTACTATATAACTTAAGTAAATATATAGTAATAAAGTAGTAGTAAAAGCCTTAATAAGATATCTAATTTATCTCTTTTAGAAATAAATACTAGTAAAATTATTAAAGTAACCTAAACCTAAAGGTAATCTAGTATTAAGCTTAATAGGTAGAAGATATATAGTAGGACTTATAACTCTATGCTTTATATATATAGCTATAGTAACTAACTAGTAATACTAGAATAAGAAGAGAGGGAGCTTAAGGAGTAAATTAAGATTACTTAGTAAGAGGTATATATTAAGAGATACTATAAAGAGCTTAAGGAGCTTAAAAGTAATAATAATAGATCTTATAGTACTATAAAGCCCTTTATATAATAATTAGTTAAAGTAATTTAAAAGCCTTAGGGACTAACTACCTTATAGTAGAGATAAAGTATAAGCCTTACTACTAACCCTAACTTACTAAGTATAGCTAGTATAGATTCTATATAGCTATACTACCTATTAATAATACCTACCCTAACCTATAATAGGAAGATATATAAAGACCTTATAATATTCTTATTTAATTATAATACTTAATTTATACTCTATATATAGTAGTTTTAAGATAAAAGGAATAAGGTTATATTTATATCTAGCTATCTCTCTAGATAAGCTAAGATAGTATAGATAAGATATACCTAATAAGCTACTTATAACTTAATAGAATCTAAAGAAGTATACTAATAAGCTAACTTTAAAACCTTCCTAAAGGATTAGGTCTTAGACCTAGTAAGTAGAGATATAGCTATATTAATTAAGCTTAATAGTATATTCTAAGGAGCTTATTAGCTAGTAGATAGCTTCTTAGCTAAGTATAAAGCTATTAAGATAGAGCTAGAGCTAGCCTTAATATAAACTAAAGGATAGTATATCTTATCTCTACTAACTAAGCTATAACCTACTACTAGGAAAGCTATTAGCTTATAGCTATACCTACTAAAGATAAGAATAGAGCTTATTTCCCTTACCTATAGAATTAAAGGGGTAGAAGAAGTTAACTTAAAGTACTAAACCCTAAAGACCTATATATATATAAGTAACTACTATAATATAGATAACTACTAAGTAGCCTCTATAATATAAGCTACTATAACTACTATAATAGCTATAATACCTAAACCCTATATACACTAAAACCTTAGTAGTAAGAAAAAATAGGATAATAACCTAAGCTATAACTACTACTTTAACTATAGTAAGGAGGGTTACTAGTAGAAAAGCTACCTATAAATAGCTAAAGAGTAAGTAAGGTACTATAGGTATAGTAGGAGAGGCTATTTTTTAGGTTATTACTTATAAACTATATACTATAGATATAGAAAGAAGGGGTATATTAAGTGCTTTTATAGGGAGGGTAGAGATACTAATAGTATCCCTATTACTGCTATTTAAGGGGGATAAATATAATAAGGGTACTATATAGAGATCCCCCTATAACTATAATTAAGTAGTAAATAGTTAGCTATAAAGGTGCTACTTAACTTAGGATTATAGGGAAACATTATTAGCTCTAGGCTTTTATATAACTACCTCTACTAACTAATAATATATCTATTACTATAGCTAGTAGATATAGATAATAAGCTAATACTAACACTTAGTAGCTACTACCTTTATATTAAGGTAATAGACTACTAAGGAGTTATATAGACATAACTATACTGCTTTTATATTATAGAGCTAACTAAGTAAACACTTATAGTAGGTATACTATAGCTAGAAGACATTAACTTAGTTATTAATTAGCTATTATAAATATAGTAATACCTATTCTGTAAGCAGTATTTTAGTATAGTAGAAATAATAAAGCAGCTTTAGCGCCTATAGATTACTACTACTACCTGTAAGCTATATATAGTACTAATAAGAGTAAAAGAGCTAGATAAGAAGAAGGGAGAAGACTAGAAAGATAGATATATTAACCTAGCTAAGATATTCTCTAAAGAATAAGTAAACAAACTACCTAAATACTTAGCTTATAAGTACTATATTATCCTTAAAGATAAAGTAATAGTACTATAGGGACTAATCTACTTACTATCTAAAAGGGAGCTTAAGATACTCTATAACTACCTTATAAAAGTAGAAGTAAAAGGGTAGATTTACCTTTTAATAAGCCTAGGTAGAGCCCCTATCCTATTTATACTAAAGAAAGGAGGAGAGCTATAACTTTACATTAACTACTAAGCGCTAAACAAGATAATATATAAGAACTATACCCCTCTACTACTAATTAGTAAGATCCTTAACTAACTGTTAGGTATAAAAGTATATATAAAGCTTAACATTAAGTATATATACTATTATATAAAGATATATAAAGGAGATAAGTAGAAAACAGCCTTTTATACTAGATATAGGTATTTTAAGTATACTGTTATACTATTTAGATTAACTAATATACCTACTATATTCTAATTATATATTAACTAAGCTTTTATAAGACTTATAGACATTATCTATATTACTTACTTAGATAATATCCTTATCTATAGCAGTAATAAAGTAGAGTATAAGCAGTATGTATATACTATTATAGAGAGACTTAAGTAATAGGGACTCTACTTAAATAGAGAGAAATATAAATTCTATACCTAAGAGGTTAGCTTCCTTAGTTTTATAGTATTAATAGATAGAGTATCTATAGAGTAAGATTATATTAAAGCTATTACTTAGTAGCTACTACTAAATAGCATTAGAGATATTTAGATATTCCTAGGGTTTATAGGCTTTTACTATAGATTTATTAAAAACTACTTAAAGATTATAGGGCTACTAATAGATAAGCTAAAAGCTAATAGAAAAGGGTAGATATAGTTAATACCTAACGCTATTACTATATTTAAGTAGCTTATTACTGCCTTTACTACTATACTAATACTTTACTACTTTAACCTAATACTCCTAATAATAATCTATATAGACGCCTTAAAATTTATAATTAGCACTATACTTATATAGCTATATAAAGGTAGATAGCACCCTATTACCTTTTATTTATAGAAACTATAGGGAGTAGAGATATACTATAGAATGAGTAATACTAAGCTACTTACTATTATTAATAGCCTTAAGATATAGTACTAATATATTAACTATATTAGAGACCCTATTATAGTTTAGATAGACTATTTTAATCTATAATTCCTTAATACTAAGAAGTAACTAAATATAAAGTAGCTATACTAGTTAGATAACTTAGCTATATTTAATATTATTATCTAATTTAAGCTAGGTAAATAAAACCTAGCTAATAGCCTTTTAAGGAGGCCTAACTATAACTAAAGTAATAATAATAAGGAGTTTAGCAGTAAGGTAGAGGAAGTACTATAGAAGCTTATAGATACCTACTAAGTATAGGACCTACTATATATTACAGTAATTATATATTATAAGCACTATAAGTATAATAAGTATAGTAAGTATAGTAAGTATAGTAGGAGCAGTAGGGTAGGTACTTAAGCCTAGCCTAAGCGTAAGTAAGGGAGCTACTAGGTAGTATATAGGGAAACCTAGCGTTATAAGCATAACAGAGCAGCTTACTAACTGCTTAAGCCTATTACTAGAGCTATAGATTGTAAGCTATATATTCTATAGGTAACTAAAGTAATTTAGGAGCCTAAAACAGTAGATAAAGCTAAGTTAATAATAAGCCTTCTCCTATAAGTATAATAAAAGGATACTTTTATTATTAACTATAAGTAGGCTAAGAGATAATAGTAATATATTAAGGCTAATACTAAGTAAAGAGAGAGTAGAGATAAGCATTAGAGAGTAGACTTAAGAAGCCTACTCTACTATAGTAACTATATCTATATACCTTAGGCTAAAGGGATAAGAAGGAAGCTTATTAGTAAGTTCTATAATAAGGCTTCTGTAGGCTACCTAAGCGTTACCTATATAATAGTACTACTCTAATATAGCTACTATTAGAATAGGCTCTACTAAGATATTAAGAGCTATATAAACTTATATATAGTCTACTAGTATACTAAGGTATACTATTACTACTTTTATAGCCTGCTAGTAGTACTACTAGTACCTTTAAGACTATATACTAAGATCTTAATAGACTTTATTATAGGCCTCCCTACTTCTATTTTACTTAAGGGATAGAAGTATTATAATACTATTCTTATAGTAGTAGACTATTACACTAAATATAGTATCTATATTACTATAAACTCTAAGCTTATAGCTAATAGACTTATAGACCTACTATTTATAAAGGTCTTTTTACTTTTTAGTATACTAGAAGGTATTATATTAGATAGAGGGTTATTGTTTATAAGTAAGTTCTAGATATATCTCTACTACCTCTTAGGTACTAAGCAATAACTAAGTACTACTTTCTATCTATAGATAGATAGATAGACTAAGAGATAAAACTAGAACTTAGAGTACTACTTATACTACTTCTATATATAAGATTAAGTAGATTAAGTATAGTAACTTCACCTTATGTAATTTATATATAATAATATATAGTACTTATTAATTAAGATATCCCTTAATAAGGTATTAATAGGCTAAGACCTCTTATTACTAAGAGATATACTACTAGTAGGTAAGCTAAGGTTAAGTAATATTATAGCTATAGAGTAAGTAGAGTAACTATATAAGGAATAAGTAGAGCTCTAGCTATCCTTATAAAAAGCATAAGTTATTTAAACCTAAGCTTATAATAAAAAATAAGTATAAAAATGCTTTATATTAGGTAACTAAGTACTGCTTTTAAGTAAAAATATTAAGTAGTAGTACTTAAGTAGGAAACTTATAGATAAGTAGCTTAAACCTTTCTATATTATAGAGCTTAAGGGTATATACAGCCTAGTATATAAGCTTAACCTCCCTACCTACTATTATATTTATAATATTTTTCTTATTTTATTACTTAAGCTATTTAGATAGAGAGAGGGAGAAGTAATATAGCTACTACCTATTAGTAAAATTAATAAGGAGCCCCTATATAAAGTTAATTATATTATTAGCTACTAAAGCCTAAAGGCTTAGAGATAATACCTAATTAAGTAGAAAGGGTATAGTAGTAAAGAAGATACTTAAGAGCTATAATACTACATTAAGGATAATAACTTAATTAATAAATATAAGTAGTAGATAAGTAGGGAAATTATAAGGATAAGGGCCTATAGGCTAAATAACTAAGTCTAAGGGGGGTATATATAGGGGAAATAATATATAAATATAAGGAATAAGCAGTAACTAAGAATACTATAGCTACTTACTAAATTAGGTAAGATTATACTACTCCTAAGTAGTATCCTCTATACCCTTAGGATCTAGGAACTCCTTTAGTAAAGGAGTAGTATAAGTAGGGGTAGTATCCTAGGCAGCAGTATTATAGATATAGCGCTTAATACTAAAATACTGCTTATATATTAGCTATATACCTTAACTAAGTAATAAGGGAGTAATATATATAGTAGTAATAGAGTATATAATTAGCTTAACTATAGTAATAAAGCGCTTAGTATATATATTATTAAAAAGTATAATATAAATATAGGAGTATAGCTTATATATAGGGAGTGTGAGGGGTAGGATAGCTAGACTAACTACAGGAGTAGTAGAGGTAATAGGAATAGGTAGTATAGGTAAAGAGGTAATAGCCTTAATATTAGGCTTTAGTATATAACTAGTATTACTACTAACTAACTTATAGTACTATATAAGCTACTAACAGTTAGTATAGAATATATAAATAAGCAGTATATAAGATACTTATATCCTTAATCTTAGTGCCTTTAGTATAAGTATTATACTTAGTAAGGAGCTTAGTAAGTAGCTAGAATATAGTAAGTATAAGGCTAGAAATCTAATAGCTAATTAGTAGCTTCCTAAAGGCTTATACTAAGTAAAGAATAAACTTATAGGACTAAAATAATAGTAGCTACTATTAGTATACTAAGTATAGTAAATACTAGAGCTTAATATATTAAATAAGTAATAGTATATTAAGTAAGTAGTAAAAAAGTAGTATAAACCTAGCTAGTTAGTATAACACTTAGTATCTATATCCTTAATAATATAATATATATAGGGTATATAAGGGGTAGTATAGAGGGAGCTATACTTAATAGGCTTCTTCTACTTCTTAGAGCTATAGGACTAGTAGTATATTAGTAGTATACTAGGAGAAGGGGGAATACTATATATAGGACTAGTAGAGGGGGTAAGACGCTTACTAGAAGCTATCTATTAGAAAAATTAGTAACTAAGTAATAAGAGTAATAATAAAGTATAATACCTATAGTAGAGGAGGAGGTATAGGAGATTAGAGGAGTAAGGAAGGAATTAATTCTATACTAATTAGGTTAGTATATATATAAGAGATATAAGGGAGTAGGGAATAAGTAAGTTATACTAGAAACTAGTAAGTAATAAGCGCTATAAGCGCTTAATCTAAGTAGTAATAATAGTTAGAAATAATAATAAAATAGTAGCTAAACAGTAGTACTATACTAGTAGTATAATCTTAATTAGAAAACTTATAATAAATTTAAATAGGCTAGAGAAAAAAAGGAAAAAGAAAAAAAGAAATTATAGTAGCTAATTTATAATATAGAGCTACCTTAAGGCTATATAGACTACACTAATAGGCTAGTATAGACTATACTAATAGCCCTTATATAACCTACTAAATAAAAATATTAATAGAAGGGGTAATACTATATAAGTAAGGGAAAAAGTAATAAAGGTATACTAAGGCCCCTTACTAACTAGCAGTGTAGGTATAGCTTATAGGATATAAGCTTAAAAAGAAGGGGTGCTATATTAGGAGATAATTGTACTCCTTACATAAGAGACCTACTTATATAGGCTATACAGCCCTAATAGGGCTTAGGAGTATTGCATAAGTAGGGAGTTTGCATATATGTAGCTTAGGAGGTAGCTTTCAGCAAGATCACAACCTAGGACCTACCTTCATACCCTCAGCTTGTTAGCCTATCACTCTAGTGCACGTGACCATTGATAGGAGGACTGGTCTCTCGGCGACAGAGCGGAGCAGGAGGCCGAATCTCTTGGCGTTTTCGACGCTGACGATGGAGTACAGCCGCTCCTGGCCGAGGCCGCAGAGGGCCTTGCAGGCGAGGGAGAGGTCGCAGAGCGTGTTGCGGGATACGGCCTGCTCTCCGGCCTCGAACGAGGGCTCGGAGGCAAGCGAGAGCGGGATGAAGCTGATGATGTTTTGGATCGTCTCGGTGGGGAGATCGAGCAGGTTCAACTTCTGATCAACGACGGGATCGATGATGGGATGAGGGACGGGGTCGACGACGGCGTCGCCGCCGCCGCCGCCGCCGCCGCCGCCGTACTGGGTGACCTCGAAAGACACCGGCAAATCCATGGCTGGTTGGCGTAAGGAGATCGAAGTGGAAAGGGGAAAAGAAAGCCAAGGTTGTGGGCGAATGAATAGTCGAGGGACTTCAGGCTCGAGGAAGGAAAGGCATTCTTTAGGGTTTAGTTAACCCTCGTGGGTAAGAAATAAGAAGAATCACACGGAGGGAGCATGGAGAGCAGTTAGAAGCCTGGTTTCTACTCAGCTTTGACGAGGGCGGCTTTACGTGATAAGTCCTGTCGGCCTCGTCAATGAGGGCCTCTGCTGTTAGTTATGGTTCATACTGTCTCTCGTCTGAACACAAAGCACAAATTCATTAGGCATCTTAGTGTAATAGTGATTCATCTCACCAGGCAAGTCTTGTCTCCTTTTCCATCCCATTATATAGGCTTTGTCATAAAATAGAGCCTAAAAAAACATAAGATAAGGAATAAGAGTAGGAAACAGAGAAGAGAATAAAAGACTGCAGAGAAATACAGGTGACGTTAACTAAGAGTGTAAGGAAGAAACAGAACAAATAACAGAATAAGAGACAGAACAAGAGACAGAGATAGATTAAGCATCTTAGTCTAAGTCGTAATGCATGAATCGTTAGGGAGAGAAAGAAACCTTTGAGGGGACGCTAACAGTCTCTAGGCGTATCTAAAGCAGCTTTTTCTTAGGAAACTGCTGTATCACAACGGCTTGTAGGCGTTCTTGCTCTTGTCAAGAATCGTAAACTGGAACTGGCCTTGGTGCCCACAGTTCCACACGTCGACCAGTGTATCTTTTGGCTGAATGTCCATCTTATGAAACTTGAACAAGATGAGAGAATCAAGACTGCTCATGGCTGCAAACTTGGTCTGGAAAGAGAAGCAATAGCTGGAGATTTGCTTCAGGAACAGCGTAACAGACACAACAAGAGATGAAACAAGAGACAGAGCATAAGACAGAACAAGAGATAGAATAAGAGATAGAACAAGAGATAGAACAAGAGATAGAACAAGAGATAGAACAAGAGATAGAACAAGAGATAGAACAAGAGATAGAACAAGAGATAGAACAAGATGCAGAACAAGAGGTATCAGTAGTCTAAAGTTATGTAGTTGTACTAAATTGTCGTCTGGTACACCAAGCTAGTACCCATAGTTAGGGCCACAGGGACAAATTTACTACGTAGGAACATAGACATAAAAGAAAGCCTGGAGACAAACAACAGTTAGACAGTATTTTTTTAGGCAGGTAGTTAGGTCACTTACTGCAACTAGCTAGGTAAAGTAGCCTACATGATTTCACTAACATCTATGCAGTATTAATTTGTGGACAAGACCTCGTCACACTTTTCTACTGAAGCTGAAGTTTGAAATAGTTAAGGGCAAAGCATGAGCTAATATATTTAGCAAGACCAAGGCCTGCCTACAATTCTACTACAATCTAGCAGACATCTTCAGTCACAACGATAGTGGACTTCATAGACAAGGGCACTGCAGAGAGGCCAAGACACGCTCAAGAAAGCACGCTAACAGTTTCCAAACAATTTGATAAATTAATGTATTATGCAACTTGATTTACTCTACTCTACCCCCTCTCCGCTCCCACCGCACGTTCATTTCCAGGCCATCCCCTACTGGACACCGTTGAATGCAATGAGGTTGGGCGAGCCGGCACGCAGAGTGGTGACGGCGCCCTTGGTGCCGAGAGCCAAGACGCGCGCCTTCAAGGCCGCAGGGGTGTTAAAGCTGCCCTCGAGGCCAATCAGGTACACGGCTAGGCCGGCGACGTGGGGAGCGGCCATGGAGGTGCCGCTGTCGGCGTAGGTGGCGGTGTTGGAGCCGATGTAGGTCGAGAGGACGTTGCTGCCGGGGGCGAGGATGTCGACGGCGTCGCCGTAGTTGGAGTAGATCGGCTCGGCCCAGGAGGAGTCGATGGCGCCGACGGTCAGGGCCTCGGGGGCGCTGCCGGGAGACCTCGAGGATGCAGGCTGGTTCTGGTTGCCGGCGGCGGCGACGCTGAGGATGCCGCTCTCGAAGGCGGCGGCAACGAGGCCGTTGAGAGCGGTCGAGGTGGGACCACCTTTGGGGGAACAGGAAAGTTAGCTCGACCTCGATATGTGGGAGAGACTATGAGATTGGAGGATGGATTTTATCTGCAAATCAGGACGAGAGTGGGTTTCCTTTTCGACCCCGGTTGAAAACTCACCAATAGACAAGTTGATCACGGCGTTCTTGGTACGACCCTTGCTGACGATGTCGTTGATGGCCCACTGGTAGGCGTCGAGGATGATGGAGGTGGAAGAGGACTGGCCGACAAAGGCCTTGACGTCGACCAGGTTGGTCTTCTTGGCGACGCCGTAGGTCCTGCTGCCAATGGTGCCGGCGACGTGTGTGCCGTGGCCGACGGCGTCGGAGAAGACGCCGCCGGCGGCGTTGTAGCCCTGGGAGGCGCGGCCCTCAAAGTCGACGTGGGCGGTGTTTATGCCGGTGTCGACGACGTAGGCGTAGGTGCCCGCGCCGGCGGAGTCGTCGTGGCGGTAGGCGGTCGAGCCGCTCGTCCTGCTCGAGAGGGAACCGAGACCCCAGGTGGCGCCCGACTGGGTGGTGACGGCCTCGAGGGTGTAGATCTGCTCAGGCTCGACCTCGACGACCTGCGGGGTTCTGTTAGGACAGGAGCGCGGGACCATCGACACCGTGACGCGATGGCGTTGATGGTAGGACTGATTCATCATTCGAGAGAAACAAAAATGAGGATTCGGGGGGGACGGGGGACAGGATAGAGACGCGGCAACATACGTCCGGGTTGTTCCTTAGCTCCTCGACGGTGGCATCGTCAAAGTGGCCGGAGTAGCCGCTGAAGTTGCCGACGCTGAACTTCTTCTCGACGCCGGTGGTGTCCCGAGGGTCCAGGCTGCGCTTGTGAACGGCGTCGACCCAGCTCAGGTGGGAGTCCAGGTCGCGTACCGAGATGCCCGGCTTGAGGGTGACGACGAACTTGCCGGCGACGTCGGGGGCGGGATCGTCACGGGGGCCCGGAACAGGAGCGGCGGCTCCGAAGGGAACGAGGACGGCAACGAGGGCCGTGAAGTTCCGAAAGTTGACCATTCTCTGTCTCTGGCGAGGTTTGTTACCTCGGTATGGAAACGGTACTAATTACAGAGACTAAGCCGGGACGCCCGCTGGCGAAGGAGAAGGAGGACTAGGAGACACGTCCCGCACGGCAGAGGCTTGCTTCATATTTGTAGGTATCCATGATAGCCCGGCCGGTTGTCCAGGATCACGGTGCCACTCCACTGCGGAGTGCCTCTGATGGCGCGTGTCATGGCGGCAGTGTTGGCATTCGACGACGACGTGACGTCTTCTCCATCTTGAACCAACCGAAGATCCGAAAGGTGGAAGTCGAAGAAAGAAAGCGAACACAAGTCGACTGTTAACAGCACGGCGGACACCAAGAGTGAGATGGCATAAAACGCTGGAAGCGGTCCCGATCCCATGACAGGGTTATAGCAAAGACCCGCCGCTCATCTCGTATAGCCAGAAGCCAACAGTTCGACTTGGTCAACCACCCAGTCGGTGTTTTCTTTCTTCTTATCACTATTCGTGCCTCCACGACAATCGTCCAGGGCCTGTTCGTCCTGTCGATGTCGGGGTTCAGGGGGGTTCAGGGGTCCGTTGACGAGAATGGAGCCCCGAACAGAGGCTTTTTGAGCTAGGTACCTAGGTAAGCAAGGATTGATGGACGCGCCATGTCACCCCTCTTAGTCTCCTTCCGTAATAAGCTTAATGTTAGTGCTAAACTCTGTTGCTAGCAAAGCGCAAAGCTGCCCAGAACGGCAGGAGGATTGCTTTCCAGGTTCAGTCGATCAACTATCAAGCGCGGGTTGAGATGCGGTTTCGGAGTTGCGTGCGGGATAACCCCCCCGGCCTCCTAGGATTGTTTCTAGGGAGGGGGGGGTGCACCTTTCACCTCGGCTTCGCTCTTGGTAGTTTCATGCAATCCTCGGCCGCATTGGCCAAACACTCGGCAGCGATCCAACGACCAAGACAGGTCCACTGGGGAAACATGGGTTTTGCCGCCTTGCGACTCCTCTCATTCCGAGCGGCCAATGCACATCGACTAATGCGCTTGATCACCCGCATACCCTCGAGATGGCAAGCGGCTGGGTAGTCAGTCATCCTAATTTGGCGGCATCAGGTCGGCCTTCTGAAGTCCATTGGTGCATACAATTACTGCTTTAACCCCGGGCGCCTCGTGAAACATCTTCAACTGGTGCACCTTAGCATCGAAGATACAGATCCCTTCCTTCAGCACTTCATAGATAATGCAACTTTCTACGTGACGACCTTTCCTTTGCCTACTTCTCACCCGTCACATACTGTGTCGCAAAAACGACGCCGTTAATTGCGTGGCGACAATCAACGCCTTACATACCTATCCCCTACCACATTTTGTCTACAATAATATTGATAAACACTGTGCAGCGTGGAAACCCCCCCTGAAGTAGCCGCAATACTTGTAATGATCAAACCATCGTGCACCTTGGCATTGCTAAATCTCGAGGCAGACGACGTCTATTCTCCTTCTCCACCATCTCGGCCGAGATCCAGATGCCCGACACGACGAGATACAAGATCTATGTTGCTGTCCATAAGGGAGACCCCATGGATTTCTCAAAATACAGACACGCTGGACTCTGGTGCGTGCCTGAAGACCGTTCATCACACTATTACTACCATGTCAAAGGCTCGACAGGTGACTTCACGTTTGAGCGGAGGGAGAACTTCGACCCAACAACCTCGAGGTCTTTTGTAAAAAAGGTCAATATTGGCAAAACACGACGTTTTCTGTCCTCCTCTGAGCTTACTAGACTGATGGAATCGGTTCTTGTGGCGAATGACGACCCAGAATTTAGCTGTCAGCAGTGGGTCGATTGTGCTCTCTGGACACTCCGTCGTGCAGGTTATCTGACGGCAGAGCAATATGACTCGGGCTTGGATGGAATGATTAGTGCAACTATGGAGGCCGAGGACGAGAATCTAGCTCAGTGGTAACTCTCCCAACGACACGACACACATTTCGAAATTCAGAGACAAGTGAACAAAAGAGACCTGGAGGAACAAACTAAGCGTTCTGCCACTTGGATATCGCAACGAAATCGACCAACTCATCGTGGTACAGCTCCGGGAAAATATCACCCGCGTACTCTTTCCATTCCTTGTCAGCAGCGCGTTGGAAGAACTTGACATACTCCCAGTATTCCGGATACCACCCGCTGTCCTCCCAATCGACAAGACCTTTGATTTTGCCCTCTTGCACCAGAATGTTTCTGGGCGCGAGATCGCAATGGGAGAGAACAACGCGATGGTTGGTCCGTAACCGCCGGGCAAACGCCTCGCGCAAGAGCGGGGGTATGTTTTCGTAGAGACCGGATAACAAAAAGTCGTTGAATGCTGCCTCGTCACGGCAGGGAGGAGAGTGGTACGTGTTGTATAATCTCGTGTCCCGGATCTCGGTACCGTCACAGGCGCCGATGAGATTGGGGGGAGGGGCCACGGATCTCATTGTCTCGACGATTCCCCGTAGCTGCCGCGCCACGTCTTTCCTTTGTTCGGTCGACATGTCGGGCCATAGCTTGTCGAGGGATTGTCCTTGGACGTAGTCCATACGTATGTGGCCTCGGCCATCGGAAGCCGCTTGCACATCGCGAACGCATGGGGCCGGGATTCCAGCCCGAGCAGCTACTCTGAGTGCCTCGGCCTCCCCCAAGGCTATGCGCAGCCCGGATTTGACGACAGTCTTGTCAGGATGGAGGACGACTTTGCGCCTGAACATTTTGTGTAAAATCACAGCACCTACCAGGACTTCCGTTTAGTTGAACAGAACAGCCCCGTGCCTGGGGACACCCTGCCACGAACTCACCTGGCTCGATCTCATCTTCAGATTCGGATTCATCGGACGACCTCGCTCGCCCCTTCGCTTTCCTCATGGCTCTGAGTTTGGCGTTGTAAAGGGACTCCCCCGGTTGCTTTCCACGTGAGCGCGATACAGCATATGCTGGTGGTGCTGGTGGTGCTGGTGGGGTGGCTGGTGAGTCTTCCATTTGCGTAGACAAGTGAAGCTGCTGTGTGTGTGCGTGTATGTGGTAGTGAGCTTGGAGTCTACAGACAGGCGAGGTATTTCTCCGTCGGGTTTCTTGGATAACCACCCCCCGGTGACGATTATGCGGATAATCGCATATTTGTAGAGCCGCCAATCAAACGGCACAGGCTGTGGGGATCCCCCAGATAAGAGTGGGGGCAGACAATATACATAGGTAGCACCCAGCCAGGGAAAATTGGTGGTTGCGAGGCTCTCTCTGCCCTTCCGAGACTTTCAAAGCCATCCTCTCAGATGGTTATGTTGCATGGTTATGTACCTAACCCGAGCAAAGGTCGAATGTTCTTGGAGTCACATGACTTAAGGTACTTACACTATTAGAATTCTTTAGCCGACTCGTCGGCTTTCTGTTGCCCGTTGGCTTTCTTTTCTGTCACTTTACCATCCACAATAACCGCCCTCTATCGAATGCCCGATCGGTAACTGTCCGCCAAAAAGGCAAAAAGGTCCCGCACGAGAGGTCGACAGAGTCTGTCCTGTCAATGGCGGGAATCGTGAAAGAAAGCCACTCAGGGCAGCCGGGGCCTGATGGAAAACCTTTGGTGATCATGGAAGGCAAAGGGAAACTTGTGGGCTGGGGAACGACCGGCGTCGCCCAGCTCACCTCAACCGGCGTCGTGGTCAAAACACCCTGGGAAGGAGAAGATGCAGCACAATGCCGGAAGGACATGTTGACCGAAGCGCGGGTGTACCAACGGCTCGGCCGCCACCCTCGCCTAGTCGCTTTGCTGGATTGGGACCCCGAGCATTACACCTTGACGCTGGAGTATATGCCGAACGGTTCTCTCCGGGACTATCTGAAAGCCGACCCCAACGGCATCTCGGCTGTCCAGCGACTCACCTGGGCGAAGGAGGCAGCGGAAGGCGTGCAGCTGCTTCATTCAGCCAACGTCATACACTGCGACGTGGGACCAAGAAACTTCCTCGTCGGCGGGGATCTGGGCTTGCGGATCGCCGACTTCAGCGGCTCTTCTCTTGATGGCTCACGGGCTTCGGCCTGCCCGGGGATCCGGTTCACTCGACCGGGCTTTGACTGGAGGACGGCGCCCAGGGTCCAAGACGACATTTTCAGCCTGGGTTCAACAATCTACACGCTCATCATGGGTCAAGAACCCTTTCGGGAACTTGACAGCGATGAGGTCGAAACTCGCTATGCAGCCCACACGTTCCCGGATGTGACGGACCAGCCCTGCAGCGATATCGTTCAGGCATGCTGGGAGGGTAGCATTTCCTCGGCTCAAGAGGTGGTCGATCTTCTGGCTGCAAAGTTGTCGACAGCAAAGGAAAAAGGACAGTTCTGTCAGGGGTGTGTGTAGAGACAGGGTTGGGCGACTCTTGAACATACTTGGTCATGTTCTATCCTGTACATCGTCGCCTTCCATCCCGGCACTCTTGGCTCGGTCTCGGCGTGCACAACCAGCCTTGCTTCTCAACGCTGTGAGTAACCCTCGTCTCTATGATCAGGACTGACGGCCGGTTCAGTCGGGATGGCTGACAGTGATGATTGCTGGGGGGTTCTTGTGCTGTTCGTAACCTCTAGCGGGTTATGCAGGTAATTAAGGCTAGGCGTTATTCGGTCCCATTGGCAGCTCAGCAGTATCAATACTGTAGGCAGGACTGGGGGCATCTGTCGAGACGCTGCCCCTTTTGGAAGAGAACTTTGTGTGTGCGTGCGCTGCTTTCTTCACACGATAGAACTAAGAAGAAGAAGAAGAAGAAGAAGAAGAAGAAGAAGAAGAAGAAGAAGAAGAAGAAGAA
>PJEX01000203.1:0-32529 GCA_005350895.1 Colletotrichum tanaceti
GGGGGGGGGGGGGGGGGACCCGCGCCTGGTTTTTCTTCATTTGACTCCTCGAGCATTGAGAGATTCTTCCCGTCAGAATCCAAACCAGTCCGACAACACTCAGGGACCGACGACATCTGGCCGAAACTCCAATCGACATGGTTGCAACGACAGAGGCGGCAGTGTCGCCCAACCCGCTCCCGGCCAACGACCAGGGAAACATCACCGCGGTACGTCCCACCTCCCGACCTCCCGTGTAAAGAGTTCAGGGATGGACATGCTGACGCGTATACTGCTGGAAGGACCCCATACTCGAAGATGAAAACGCAACGGAGGCGGATCTCGCAAGGTAAGGAGGCCTCTCTGTCCCGGCGCGAACGAGAACGAACAAGGACTAAAGACGCTGGCGGTAGCATCCACACGTCCTCGAGCGCCTCGTTGAGTGAGAGCATCACCGAGTATCGGCGGATCCACGGTCGCACTTATACCCAGAAGACCGACTACTGGGGCCCGAATGACGAGAGGCAGAACCAAGGCCTGGACCTGGCGTGCGTACACCGGTCGAACCCCCTCGCGGCCAAACCCAGAAGAGGCTAACATCCGGTCCGGTCCGAAGTCACTACTGGGAGACCTTGCTCCTGGGCGACAAGCTGTTTCTGGCACCCATTGGTGACAATCCCAATGTTGGTGTTCACCCGACAGGTTTACCCCTCGCTGGAGCATCGTCACATCTCACACGTTGTATAGGAGGTACTCGATGTTGGTACTGGCACGGGGATTTGGGCCATGTGAGTCACCCCCCCCCCCCCCCCCCGGATCACCAAGGCCCCTGGCGGCGAGGCGGGTCTTGGGGGCCGGTACGAACTTGAGGGGCTGACCACGAGGCACGCCAGCGACTTTGCTGATGGGTTCCCTTCCGCGGAGGTCACGGGGGTCGACATCTCGCCCATCCAGCCCGGATGGGTCCCGCCCAACTGCAAGTTCCATATCGACGACATCGAGAAGCCCTGGACGTGGCCGGCCGAGCACTTTGACTTCGTGCACGTCAAGCACCTCGAGGGCAGTGTTGCGGACTGGCCTAGGCTGTACGGGCAGGCCTTCACCCACCTCAAGCCGGGCGGCTACATCGAGCTGAAGGAGGTCGACATCGAGTGCCGCTCCCAGACCCTGGGCGAGCTGGACGATGACCACATCTACAAGAGGTGGGCCAATGTGATGCTCGAGGCCATGGGGAGGCTCGGCAAGACCGGGACCCAGACCCGGGACCACGGCATCGCCAGAAACATTGCGGCGGCCGGGTTCGTCAACGTCGTGGAGAAGAAGTGGTCCGTGCCCATCGGGCGCTGGCCGAGAGATCCCGTCCTCAAGGAGGTCGGCGCCTGCCACCTCCAGTACCTCGACGAGTCGCTGGAAGGGTTCGGGACGTTCCTGCTCAAGGAGGTGATGCGGTGGGGGGATGCCCATCTCCTCGCGTTCATGGGCGAGATGCGCAAGGCCCTCAAGGACCCGAGGCTCCAGTCGTACCTGACGCTGTGAGTTGCACACAAAAAACCTCGCCTTCGTTGGAGTGTACCGCGCTAACCACACATACTCCAGGCATCTGGTCTATGCTCGCAAGCCGGAGCGGTCCGAGGAGACACAGGCACAGGAGCAGGCAGTCACGGCGGCCGTGGCCTGAGGGGCGTCGCGGCTTGATGGTTTGGAAGGCCTCTTCAGTTTGAGTATGACGGCACGTGTTGGCCATTTAAACACTTTCCGGCATTTGGTGACTCCATTGCGGAAATGCATAAGGGCGCGAGGATGTCCTGTCGTACGCGGCATAGACTGGTCGTGTCAACGGTGGCATCAGACATATCCATAGAGTATGGATATGCAGATGACCTTTTTGTGGTGGCGTGTCGGGGGGTGTTTACTTCAGTAAAGAGGGCCAGATTCATTTTGCCAAATCACACAAGAAACATTTTCCCGCTTGTAGCCTTACGGAGGAATGCCTTCATACTGGCACACCTTTCACCTTTCGCAGTGTCTTCACGGAGCCACGCAAATGACCCTATAAAAGGTCTACCGGAGAAACGATCCCATTGATGCTGACAGCGAGCTACATGTCCCGAGCTCCAGATGCGCGGCCTTGCTAATATCTTGGCCATTCGGGGAGAGAGCCTGCCATGCAACTGGCATATATCATGGTGTCTCTGTGTCGTGATCTATGTGTCTTCCTTTCCGCACCCTAAATGCTGCACTTAGGTATCAATAAGGCCGTATCATCATTACTCATTGGGAAGTCACCATGTCCTGACAATTTCATCTTGCACCTCCCAGCCCTCCCACGAAGGTGCATCGGCCCCGTTGGGTCTCGAAGCCCGGCTGTGCCCAACCCGCAGCCCCTCAACCCTCACGGCCTCCCTGGGCCACCTCACCTGCGCATCGAACCCCTGGCTCCACGCGGTGTGCATCAGATTCTCCGAGAAAAGGCTCGGATGGAGGCGCTTCACGCTGCGCAGGGCCCGCTTGCTGACCTCGTCCACGGAGTCGTGGTGCTTGAGGTCGAAGAAGGCCGGGTCGTGCGTCTTGCGCAGGCGGGCCTGGACCTCGGGCGAATACGTGCCCAGCGACAGGAGGAACATGTCGTACTGGCACAGGCTGGTACGGCAGGCCCACGAGCCGCCCTCCGTCGCGCGCCTGTACAAGCCCGCCATCGCGGCAACGGCACCCAGGGCGCCGGTGCCGTAGTCGGACATGGGGAAAGGGGGCACGACGGGCGCGTCCAGACCCATGAAGTGCCCCTGTTCCCAGGCGACGCCGGTGACGCAGTCCGCGATTTGCTGCCATCCCGGGCGCCCTGCACACTCCGCCTCCGCCACGCCCAGCTCGGATCCGCCGAAGCAGTCTTCTGCAACGTACACGAAGCCCTTGCCGCGTTTTGCGGCAATGGCCGCCAGTTTCTCGGGCCCGTAGCCCAGGCGGTCCACGACGCCTGGTCGGTAGCCGTCCAGGATGACGTCCGCGCTGGCGAGGAGCGAGTCGAACGTGGCGCGGTCTTTCGGGTCTTTCAGGTGTAGGGAAGTGGTATGCTTTCCGGTGTTGACGTCTACCTGAAAAAAGGGGACGTCTGGAAGTTGTGGTGAGGTCACCTTGAGGACCGAAGCGCCGTGCGCCGCCAAAGAACGGCCGATGGTCGGGCCGGCTATGACGCGGCAGAGTTCCAGTACCCTGATCCCACTGAGGCACTGCTCCGCCCGTGAAGTGCTGTGCTGGGACTGGGACTGGGACTGGGACTGGGACTGGGACTGAGACTGAGACTCGAAGGGGACTGGTGGCGTGGTGGACTCGATCGGCTTGACGGTCAGGGGTGGAAGTTGCTCGAGCGCTTTGCCGTGCGGCGTGTCTAGGAACTGTTCCTTCTTGAGCGCTGGAACCCCGGCCTGGCCTTCTTTGCGGTTCATGTCATCCAGTTCTTGCATAGTGAAGCGTCTCATCGCGGCCTCGATGGTTTTGATACACTCGTCGTAGCCCTGAAGCTCCGGGTTGAAGGCGGGCAGGCCGATCATGTTCAGAGCCTTGGAAGCCTCGAGTGACCCGTGGAGATGGTAGTATTCGCCGGCGTTCTTGGTTTCGTACAGGTTTGCCGAGAGACGCCTGTAGAGGATGGACTGCGCTTGATTCAAGTCGGTATCTGCAACGTGTAAGCCAGGGGGGACCGACCGGTGGCCGAGTCGCGTGTCTCACACACCTGGAATTTTGGATTTCGCATTGGGGTGGGCCTTATCCATGCCGTCGACTGTCGTGAGATAGGCCGATATCAAGAAGCACGCCGTACGTGCCATGTCGACCTCGATCTCTCTCTGGGCTTGATATCCGTGCCGGAGGTCTGCAATGGCGGCGGCGGCCATGCCTTCGATGGCTTTGATGGAGGCTGTCGCCTCTTGTTCCTTGAGAGGACATGGGATGAAAGCGGTATCACCTAGTGGCGCGGTGAAAGCTACATTTTGCAGATGCTGGAGGAATTCGGGAGGCAGTTGTCGTTGGCATGCGGTGACAAGGGCAGCCAGAGCATTTTCAGACCCTTCCTTGACGGAATAGCTTGGCGCCGGCCTTTGTTGAGAACCAGGTCTCTTAGGGACCATCTTCGAGGGAAAGGGGTATTATGTATTGTGGTGGTTCTGAGTCGTGATAAATCAGGGAGGACGGGAGGCTTGGGAAGTTTCTGGCAGCCACGTTCCGTCCATGGCTAAAGTATATGTATCATGGGGCGCACCATAGGACGGGCCTAGGTAAGTAATCGGCCGGCTGGGGTATGTTGATCTCTCCACCAAGCCAGCAGGACGAGAGCTTTAAGGGATGTGGAGCTAGACCAAGCAGCTCCATCGAACTAGGGTCCAGGGAGCATCGGGATCGGGAAGGGAAGCGGAAGGTTTAGTGAAGGGACGGGCGAACCGTCGGCTACGTTTGGATCGGATGTGCTTTCTAGGTTGACGGTATCCGTACACCAGGATGACCTCGCAGGAGACTCCGGAGGTTGCCCGGACCATGAGTGGCTACGAACAGGAACAGGGTCACGGCAGGAAACTTGGCGAAGAAGAAAAGGGGGGGGAGAACATGGTAGATGGGGACCTGGATGCGAGATATGGTGACGGGAGTGATCTGGGCACAACGGCGGCTGTCGAAAGCGGTTGCGGTAGCCAAACCTGGCAATTCTTAGCACGATGAGCTTAGTGAGCCCGATAAGAAGAGGAGCGACCGACTCTTTGGATCAGGTGCATGGTAGTCAGTAGAGCATCGTACCGTACTGTAGCTTAATGAGGTGCGAGGGGACAAATAGCATGTACGGTAGTCGACCGGACCCGCTTCAGCCGTAGTACGGTAGACAAAACAGGAGACGCTTCGACACAGCTGGGTGTATCTGTACACGTTGAAGAAAGAGGGGTTTTGGGGACCAGGGACACGGAACCTGCAGGTCGGTCAAGTCAGGTCAGGGGTTAGGCGCGGAACAGAGGTCGAGGGGTCGTCCCGGAGCCGAACAAAGGTTCACCTCGGCCAGCTCGACTAACGATACTCCGAAACCACACAAAGACCGTGCTACAAGCCCATGGTTATTTCGAGCCGACTTTGCCACTTCACTATCGTTAAGTGGATGGTGAAGATTCATCCGCCGATGGGTACGGCGGACCATGAACAACCTCACCGACTGTGGGTTGGTTATTGTGTGTCGAGAAGGAAATGAAAGAAAATTAACAAACAGAAGATGAAAACAAGGAAGTTAGCATTTTGGTTGTGCTGGATTCGAACATGGAGCGCCGAAAGCGGCAGTTGACCGACTACGACAGCAGGACGGGTGCAACATCCGATTCCGATGTCAATTGTTTGTTTGCGGTAAGCATACATCCCGCCCAAGCGGGTGGCAAGTGATAGCAAGAGGCCTATGTGCCGTGTTCTAATAGGTGAGCGTATCCCCCCTCTTCCTCCTCCTCCTCCTCCTCCTCCTCTTCTCGGAAAGGTCGAACTTGGATCGGATTCGGGCCAATCCCCATGCCTGTTGCGGCGAGTGCACACTGGTACAGGGGCCCGCTGCGGGGAAGAGCTGATAGTGACAGAATACACGAACACGATGAAGGAAGGATGCACTGTGTGATACATTGGAGCGAAAGACGATATGTTGGAGCAAGGCAAGCAAATGACGAGGGCTGAGAGGAGAGAGAGGCGGGTACGAGCAAAGAAGAAGAAGAATAAACATAGCGGTGCATCGTCTCCCGCTTCCCTTCCCGCACATGCGACCCCTGTCTGTTGGGCTGCGATTCATGTTTGGGTTCTTCTGGCGGTGCGCTATCCGATGAAGAAACAGCTGTGGGTTCCGACGGATGACGCTGGTGGAAAGGGAAAAATGCCGTCTGCAGGTTTAGGTATTCATCAGTATTTGCACTGCATCTGCTCTTTGTTGTGGAGGGGGGGAAAAGACGGAAATGGCACCCTGAACATCGCTTTGTTGGGCCATGCCGTGGCCAATTACGACTGCATCGGGACCGGGGTAGGTACAGATATATGGCGTTGCTGCAACTCTTCGGAGCGCGGTCTTGGCCCCGATTCTCCGATGCAGGACCTTCCGATCCGGCTTTGCTTCCGGAGAAGAAGTGCCGGTCCCATCGGGGGGGGGGGGGGGGGGGGGGGGGCAGGCACGGTTGAATCCCGTCGCTGCCAACCCCGTGACGGCGCGGACAACCAACACACAGGAAGAACACCATGGCCTTGCAGCGCATTTATTTCTGTCGCAACCACAACATCGAGTTCCGGACCGGTTCAGCTGTGTCGCAGTCAATTCATCGTAATATCGCAGGCTTTTTCGTCGCATCCTAGGCAATCAACTGCTGCAATTGAAGGCCGCAGCATGAGGTAATTATGGTGTACGGGTTAAGTCTCAGCCATGCGTGTATGCAACAAGACCAATAGCTCTTGGATGAAGCGCGCAAGGGTAACTCCTCCCTCGTGCCACATAGATATCTCACCGCCACTAGTCCAGCAGATCTTTTGGTTAGGCAGGTAGGCAGGTAGGCAGCTGTTGCAGAGGACCACGACAGCCATCCATCATGAAGCTATGTATCCGTAGTTGTGAACTCGAATTGTCCCCCCTCTCCTTTCTAGCCCACCCGCAAGCCACGGCGCTGTCGCTACCTAGCGTTGGTAGAGAAAAAGCAAGAGGCCCCGAGATACCAGCCCATTTGACGTTTGGCGGCGTGTGTCTGTCTGTCGACTCCTGCTGCCCCCCCTGCGTGCGTGGCGGCCACGCTTCAGCGTGCCTGTTTGGCTGGACTGGGCTGGAATAGATACTGGGCCCTCTTAGCGGGCAGAGAGGTGAGTACACCAGGCGGGCGAGGCTCGGTCTACCCATCCAAAGCTTGGCTATTGATCCAAAATGTTTATTTCTCATCAGGGCGGCGGCCACGGTCGGTACATGGCTTTGTCGAGGCGCGGACCTCGATTGGAATGTTCCCGACAGCACGGTACGGAAGAAATTTTTCTCGAATTGGTGTCCGGATGGCCCGATGGCATCGATTCCTCTAGCCCGCGAGGATCATCTGGCATGTGTTCCAGTAGAGTTTGGACCGGCTGTGTTGCATCCAACGCAGACTTTAGCTGTGATTTCGGCAACGAGATGTGCTCGGTTCTGCCAGTATCTAGCTACCTACCTAGGTAGGTAGGTAGGTACTTATATGCTTTCCGAGGAGGCAACTGTTCAATCGAGAAGGTGCAGCTGAGTCGTCCCACAACTGCAAGCAGACCAGACAGGAAAGGACCATCCCGTCCCGTACCTAGGTAGGTAGGCGGCTTCCTTCACAACCGCCTTCCAGACCGACTGACGCGACGGTCTCGACTTTTGGCGTCTCACAATCGGGTTGGATCTGGACCTGGGCTTGTGTCTGATCTGTCCCCCGCTGGAACGGACATCAGGGCCTCGCCTTGCCTCGCCTCGCACGTCTGTTCTTCAGAAGATTCGGGAGCGGGAACAGGAAGAAAAGGTGAGTCAATCGCGTTTCGCCCGCGTCCCTTGACTCGAGTCGGCCATGTCCCCTCTTGAATTCCCCCATCCCACTGATGAATGGGGGAATGGGGGAATGGGTATGTGGATTGTAGTTTGCCCATCAATCTCGAGTATCCGTCCCTAGGTACTAATTATGGAGAGTGCACGTACGGAGTACACCCACCCACCACCACCCCCTTGCCCTACAGTCTACCATGTATCCGTACAGAGCACTTACCGGCAGGGTAGGTACGTACGCAAGTACCTAAGCTCTAATCCCTTGCCCATCCTGCCCCTCTATCCCCTGTCTGCATCCATGACCCTCTTGGCCCCCCGCCGCTCCGCATCGCATCTTGTTGTGGTTGCGCGACTCAAGCTCGCCTCGAAGCTCGACTCCACGACTCTGCTCAGCGCTGAGGAGGGCTCTTCTTCCCCCTTCCCCCAGTTCCCGACTCCCCGACTCACCCCTTTCCGCCCTGACTCTCGTTACCTAGGTAGGTGTGACAGGCGCGTGCTTGTCCAGTAGCAACTTGCGATTCTCTTTTTCCAACTTCTGCCTGGCCTGGCCGCATGTCCCATATCCGATCAAAGTCTCGCTGTTCCCCCCTCCCTCTTCCGGCCAGGCTCTTCTCTATCCTTTCCTCCGTTCGTATCCTCGCGACATCTCTACAGTCTACTTGCATCCGCTGCCGTGACGGCAGTCTTCCCCCCCCTCCTCTATCTTCCGTCCTATCCCATCCTTCTTTTTGCTCGCCCGCAGTAGCAAAGATTTGTTGCTCCCCACGTCACATCTCATTCTCGCGTGCGTAAACTACCTTGGTCGCTCTTTCAAAGCCATCCCCCCCCCCCCCCCATACCCGATCCGAAGCTCAAGCTTCCCCACTTCATCGTCGCCAGGTCACCACAAGCTTGCATTGACCCGTCGTCGGAACATGTCAGAAAAGCTTGCGTAGAGAATCGATCCCTACTAGTTTTCCCGCTCTGGATCAGATCACGGAACGCTCTCTGCGACTGCGACTTTTGCGGCTGCGGCATCCTTCCTCTCGTCTCCTAACCGCAACCCTCGCTCGTCGCTTACTGCAGCCGAGAGGAAAGCATGCGCACCTGTCTGTAGGTAGGTACGGATACCTGGTGCTTGCTATCGGCCTCGCTGCCTCTCTGCCTCTCTGCTTCCACCCTCCGGCATTGTGCAGTCACCCGTGAACCCTCGGCGCCGCTTCCGCCACTTCGACACACCTGCCTTTGCGGCTGCCGCTGCTCCAAACTCAACTCCACCTCGTCGCCTCATCGGATAGCGGGCATTTTCCAGGGTCGATGGACTATCCGTATCGGCCCATGCACCATCGTCCTCGACAATGACCCGACCCAAGGTCCCAGAGGACAAACGTCAACGGACTGCCCAGGCCTGTGACACCTGTAAGCGCCGGAAGCAGAAGGTAAGCCCTCACTTCTCCCGTCTACCATCTACCTACCTACCTTTCTACCATTCTATTTCCACTGGATTTGTTTGAATTATACCCCTCTCACTACCTAATTGGCGTTTCATCGGCACAGCTGTTTGTTCTGGCTTTAGGCTCATGGACCGTTATGTCCATCATCTCGCCCGCTGCCCTCCGCTCTCTCACGCTCGTCTTCGCTAGTTGCCTGAAACCCCCCGAACGCAGGTGCATATGAGCAGCTACCGACGATGAAATCACACCCAATTGCCACCCTGTTTCCCGGCTTGTCTACCTAGTGCCGTCTATAAGTGGCGTCCATGACATTACTCTCCAGCTCACGGTGGCGTGGGCACAGCATTGGACGTTAATTCGATAACCTTGTGCCTGCTCCTCAGACTCTCCTCCTGCCTCGATCGTCGGCGTTTTGCTGTCAACTGGGTTGGCCCATCCAAGTGGGTGGCACGTATCTAGGCACTGTCCGTCATCTGCTGCTGGAACCGTTTCTCGCGGCATAATTCGCAAGAACCGCCGGACCCTTAACCGGGGCATCTTGTTGAACATCTGGGATGCCCCAGTGGGCAACCCGACGATCTAGTCACATACTTTTTTAGGGGTGTTGGTTCGTCGGGACCAACGGAGCGGCCCCAGTCTCGATCTACAATGGGGTTTCCGTCTTACCGGTCTCGTCTACACCGCATCCTGGATTGTCGGGAACATCTCAAGGCTTGGCAAGTGCTAGATGCTTGCCTATTGCCCCATCATCCCTCCTTATCCGGTCCTATCCAACGCGTTCGCCGGCGAGTCCCACCTACTAGCTAACCCAAACGTCAAAGTGCAATGGCTCTCGCCCATGTGCCACATGTACCAAGAGGAGCCTGGTGTGTACCTACACCACGAGCAACGGCTTCGAACAGACTCCCCCGGACCAACTAGCTTCTCCCTCCAAGCGTCGCAACATCGAAGAACTGCCCACTGCGAACTCAACGGTCCCTGATGGCTCGCTCGCATCTGAGAGTCCTGCGGCGGCCACAACGCCGTGGGAGTCCAGCCTGCAGCAACCAGTCACCGAAGAAAAACCGTCTGTCGGTTTTGATATAAAGCCCTCTATCGAAAATGACCATGAGATGGCAGCAGCGGACCGAGAGTTCGATATTAGGTCGAGACACAGCACAGCGTCGGGCCCCGACGAAGAAACATCGCTTATCCAGTCCACCAGGATGCTACAAGACCCTACAGGCAGACTTCGTATGTTATCAACTTTGTATACCGCACGTAACGGGCTGGCTGGCTAATCATGCACACAAGTCTATGTGGGCGACTCGGCGTCCTTGGCATACCTACAGCTGATTCGGATGATTGTTGAAGCGAGCGTTGGGCCCAGCGACTTCACGTTGGATCCCAGCCGCCACAAAATCATGGAGGCCACTATAGTGATGCCGGCGAACGTACGCCCTCCACACATCTTGCCTGACAGGCACACAGCCAACGCCTTGGTTGAATCCTTCTTTACAAACGTACGTCGCACATTTTTGTTCGTTGAGACGGACGTTGAGTTTCTAAACATCTCGCAGACTCACGGCCTGATTGAAGTGTTCAACAGAGCAGCCTTTGAAAAGTCCGTCGAAGCTTGCTACTCGGATCCTCTGGCAGCTCAATCATCTTTTCTCTGCTTGTTGTATCTGACCTTTGCCCTTGGCACAGTCCTTGGCACGCCGCGTCCTGGTAGCAAGGAAGAGGCCATCTTCAAGAAGCTACGAGCAAGTGAATACGACCGCGCAGAGCTCTTCTTCCGAAGCGCAAAAGCCCTCGGCGACCCGATCACTGGTTTTGAGGATGCGGACTTCTGGTCTGTGCAGGCCCTGTCGTTAATGGCCGTCTATATGTTAGCAGTGTCGAAGCGTAATGCGGCTTATGCCTACTTTGGTGAGATTGAGACAGAGGCCTGACGAGTTTGTAAGGGACGTGACACCCTAACGTGCTCCATAGGAATGGCCGTCCGATCCGGATTTGCCCTTGGCCTGCATAGGGTTCAAGAGAACCATTTTATCTTCAAGAGCCACGAAATTAGGCTTCGGCGGAATCTCTGGAGGAGCCTGTTTGTCCTCGACCGTTTCCTCGCGGCTTCGCTCGGCCGTCCGGTAGCCATTGATGAGGAGGAATGCTCTGCGGATGCACTTTTGGTGTTCGAGAAGAACGCTCAAGGGGAGTTGGTCCGCGTCTCGGACCCCAATGATGGATTGGACGCCGCCGTACGTTCTTGCCGGATCATTGGACAGATTCTTAAGAAAATCTACGCCCGCCGACGAATATCAGTCCGCCTCGCCCAAGAGATTTGGGAGCAATGCAGCAGCTGGTATTCTACCCTTAGCCCGGATCTGGCTGGCAGGCAAGTCGCTGCCGATCCCAATAACCCGATACAAAGCATAGCAGCTCTCCACGTCAATCTGCTCTACTGCCACTCCATCATGTTACTGACCCGGCCATTCTTCATATGCCTGCTAAGCAAAGTGCACGGCGAGCGGAGTGGTCTTCATTTGCCGGTCCCACGCTGGATCAACCGCATGTCAAAGTACTGCGAAGCATGCCTGCACGCCTCAAACCAAACCATTATCCTCGTTCAAAAGGCGTTCGAGAGCAACTACCTTCCGCAGCGAAACCCTTTCGTGCTGTTCGTAACCCTGAGTAGAGTGCCGATGTGAAGAAGAAAGAAACCCACACTGACATCACCCACAGTTACTTCCTCTTCGCCGCCTCCCTCATCATTATGAGCAATGAGTTCGCGGCGATCTACCCCAACCCTAGCTATGGGACCTCGATATCCAACACGATCGCCATCATGCGTTACTGCGCCGCCAGTGATCCGCAGGCCAACCGCCTACTCTTCATTCTGACATCATTCCGCAATGTCATTTACGAACTCCGGCAGAAGAAACCTGAGCAGCCGGCCATGCCCGCTCCTCCAACCCTGTCTCCGACATCGACCCAGGACCCCATCGGCACTATTTTTCGACCTTCCGGAGTGTTGCGGAAGGACTCCCTTGTGGCAAACACCTCGGGCCCGTCACTGGCCGCCGTCAAAGCGATGGCTCCGCCTCCGCTCTCTATGAAATCAGAACCCACGTTTTCCACGCCGACAGGTCCTTCGGCGGGTGTGTCGCCTTCGGGGAGCACTCCAGGCATGTCTCAGGGCGATCAGAGCATAAGGATGGGCGGCGACTCGGACACGGCGGATGGAGAACTCGAGTTCGACCAGCTATGGGGCTGGTCGACTGTTCCTAACACGACAGGCGGGACCCTCGCAGCGGGATCAGCGGCCGCACCCGCCGAAGCCCCTCCGGGATTGGCGACGGCGACAATAGCGTCGAAGGTGCCCGCATTCCCAGCTCCCGATTCAGGCCAACGATTTCGGGGCTTCCCAAACTACATTGTGCCCGGCGGTCCCAACGGAGGCGGGGTCCCTACAGTTGGGCCTCCAGGATATGTGGCTCCTCCCAACGTGCCAATGTATGTTCCAGCAGAGTACTCATAGTGCGGGCTGTGATGGAAGGCTTGCCAATATAACGGGAGGAAGGGGAATCAAATGACAACCCCAAGTAAGCCGTCATCGGTGAGTCGCATGATTGTTCGACCAGCTCGAACTCCAGCACACGGCCGATACGCGTATCCCGAAGCCAATAAAGGACGGCAGGATGACCCTTGTCCGGAAGGTCGACAATGTGTACTATCATACCCTCGGTGGCTGGGGTATGAGAGACTGGCTTTGGGACCCGAATGTGCAGGACGATTCGGTCTTTGCAAGCGAAACAGAGCTTGAGGGAAAAGAAGCAGAACACAGATGATGAGTTTCAAGATACCCAGAGCATGATGAAAAGGAAGTGCTTCTTGACGAGGTGAGGTCGCGAGACTACCAATCAGAACATTGCGATGCATGCCTCGAATATACTAGTGGGAGAAGGGGACGATAGGTAGTTTGGCCACAATGAAGATGGAATATTGCGACTAAACCCTATGTGCAATATTGATTCTTTTGTTTCATGTCTTGGCCAATTCGTCGGGAACACCGCGAACCACAACTACTCATCGGCCGCGGCCTGGACCGCGGCGCTCATTCTTTATCATTTATGCTTTGCATCGATGACCAACGGATACCTCTCAACGTGTTGCTCAAGCCCTGCACAGAACAAAGTCATACTCCAGGGCCCACTTCGCCTTGGGGTCCGACTCGGTAGGTTTGTATTTGACAATCAAGTCCTCTTTCACGGCGAAGACCGAGTCGTCGTCAAGGTATTCGCCCTCGCTGTCGAACAGCTGCGTCGTGATAGGCCGGTACCCATCGGCGGAGACGATGAAGTGGAGGTGTGCCGGTCGGTACGGGTGTCGGTCGAGGAGCTCTAGGAGCTTGCCGGCTGGCCCGTCGTTGGGCACGGGGTAAGGGACGGGCTTAAGGCAGTACAACGAGTAGCGTCCCTTGTCATCGGTGCGGAAGCGTCCCCTAAGGTCCATTTCTGGCTGATTCGCATCCTGCTGCTCGTACATGCCGTTGGGTGCGGTGTGCCATATGTCCACAATGGCATCCTTGACGGGTTGGCCGTGTTGGTCTAGGACACGACCGTGGAGGTGGGTGGAGGCATTCTCATAGTCGGGAGAATCGAGGGAGGATACGATAGAGCTGCCATTGGGTAGAATCGGTGCGTCGTAGCGGTAGAAAGGACCGAGAATGGCGGACGAGGTAGGGTTAGTCTGGAGGGAGGAGGTTGTCTTCAACTGCAGCTGTTTCGAAGTGATTTCGTCGACGAGGGATTCCAGACCGAGGATATCGCAAAGGAGCTGTGTTTCGTTACGGGCGTCGTTGGACATTTGACCGGCTTCGTTGATCTAGGAGAATGACGCAGGGCCATGTTAGTGGTTGGTGGCCCTCTAAGTAGCCCAGGACGACGACCACTTGGACAAGTAAACAAGACGTAAGTTTGAGAAAGAAACCCGAAGGCCGGCACCAACCAATTGTACGCCGGCCATCCATTCGTCGACGGTGAGGTCGACTTCTCTTGCAAAATCGTGTAGGTGCCGAAGGAGGCTCGGCATGATCTGTGCCAGACGGGGACTAGCTTTCGGGCCGGTGGCGGCAATGACCCGGTCGGTGAAGGCCGGGTCATAGACTGGCTTCTCGGCCGGCGTGGGGCCATTGGTGTCAACGGTGCTGGAGCCGCTCTGGTCCGCCATAGCCATAGTTCTTGCAACCGGGCTGGGTTCGGCAGCAAACAGGTGATTCGATGTTTAGGGTTCGCTGGGTGCCCTGAGAGGGTGGGAAAGGTTCGTCAAAAAGCCGTTGAACCTTAAATGTATGTGGGCGACTCCCGTCTCAGGGGTCTCGGCTGATGATTTGACGAACGACAAGATGAAAAGAGGAGCCGACTATTCGCCTTGAGTCCCGTTGCTGTCCAGGAGGATGGCTAACATGCAATCTTCTAAACGAAGAGAGAAGTCAAGGGGCTCATTTGAGACTCGAATAGGAGAAAGAGGGCATGTCGAAAGCATAAACCAGCATGAACCAGAGGAATCAATACCGGTGGATGAAGAGGGGAACTCCCTTTGATAGTAGGCCGGGTGCGGCGATCTCTCGGCGGTGAATCTAGTCTCTTGTTTTTGGGAAGCGGCCACATGAATAGGGGCGGCCCCAGGACAACGAGAGAGAGAGAGAGAGAGAGAGAGAGAGAGAGAGAGAGAGAGAGAGAGAGAGAGAGCAAAGGCAGGTGGCAGAGGCCGGCCATCACCAAAGTGCATGGCGGCCGAGCCCCTTCGTGCATCCACCTACCTCTTGGCGGAGCTAAACACTCGGCACCTTGGTGGACTGTCGTAGACATTTTGCAATCGTCATCTTCGGGCCAACATGACAATGCCGCTGGACTCGTACTCAAAAGGCAGTCGACGGCTGCCACAAAATTTGCATGGCTACGCTGTGGCCTGTAATAGGTACTACCCCACCGTATCCGTACAGGAAAATCGAGCAAGAAAGCTCCATGGGACCGAGACTCCCATGAGCGAGTACGTAGAAGGAACGGTCTTGGTGCATTGGGGTGTCAGGCGTCAGAAGCGCGCAGACTGGGGTCAGGGTCCCGGCTCGTCTTCTAGCGTGAACCGCCTCGACAGTAGTTCGGGCATATGTATGCGAGTTGAGGTTAGCTAGGATGAGGTAAGACATGACAGTGCGGCGCAGGAGCCCTGCAGCAGTCATCGCCAGAGATTTCATCGCCAATGGCTTGGTGATGGAGTCGTAGGCATGCGAGTGGGTGGCAGGTGGTTCACAGGCAGGGTGGTCGATGTGGGCATGCGAACAAGACCAGCGGTCCGGGGCGGGTCAACAAAGAGGAGACGAGCCATAGTCTGGTTGCGTGTTTTTGCAGATGATAATCGACGGCTTTGCTTCATGCAGGTAATTGGCCGATTCCAGCCATTTTGTCTCGTCGTTAGCTCCCTTGCCTGGGCACCCAGTGCCCCTGCAGAGAGGGCTTGGGAAGACGCCAACGAGACACGACAGGGGGCAGACGAGTCGTGAAAGTTGTTCGCAGGCAGCTGGAATGCCATGGATGAACATGGGAAAGGTTTATACCCCTCGGCCTACTGGCCTCGTTTATTCGTTCATGGTATGACGGACCTTAGCCTTGACTGGGTAGGTAGGTAGGTAGCTCGGAGAGTCGGGGTGCACTCCGCGAAGTCCACACGTCCCCACCAGGCCGTCCAGGGCGTCGGGACTGGTCAGTGGTGGCGGTGAGGTGGTCCGACAGTGAACCCGTCTTCGCTGGTTCGTAATCCAGGGGGCCTGGGCCGTCTCTCCGTTGGTCTTCGTACGATTTGTGCATACCAGGGTAGAGAAGTAAGGGGGGTTTTTTTAATAAAAAAAAGAGGGAACTCTAGTGTATCCGTACCCTCCAGCAGATAGAAGAATTCGGCGAGAGATCGATACATTCGTGAAGTACCAAGGCAGGGGGGATTAGATGCAGCAGAAGATGTGGAAACAAAGTGGAAGGAAGCAAGCTGCTGGCAGCATATTCCTCCCTTCTTGTCTATCAACTCAGCGCAACTAACTGCGTCCGTCCAGGTTACGGTTGCGTCCGACGCGGCTGTTGCGGGCTCGGGAAGCATGCCCTAGGTACCTAACCTCAACGTTGTCCTTGCAGCTGGTTGGTGTAGCTGGGTGCAGCACAGAGCACCAGACCGATTACAAATATCAGCTTCTTTTTACGTACTTGGAACGACTACAACGACCAACAGATGCGACCTGACCACTATCAACAACTCAAGCGTGTAAGGAGCGTTTGATTGCCCAAAAACTGGTTTGTGGACCCGCGGCATTGGAGTTGCCCCATCGTCCAAAAGAAGCTACTGTTTCCGATCATCCACATTGATAAGCTTGAAGTCCCGCCCGGCACCTCCATTTGCAGTTGTGTGGATGAGAGACGTGGCCAGGAAACGTTAAAGCGGCCGACATCCACACATCCGGCCGGCATTTCACTAACGCACTATCCGTAATAGCTAACCCTTTTAGTAAGGCCCCTGTGCCATGCCTTGCGCAACAGATCTGGGCAGTAGTCACGGCGTTATTCAACGCTGAACTCGCAGGCCTATCAAGTGCCGAACCAAGGTCCTTGACTCGCTGGCTCGCCGTATTTGTCTCCAAATTCCCTAAATGACTTTGACTTGGCAGTCCGACGTCGACATCATTTCCTGTTCATATGCCAGGCTGCAGGCCCACGACTCGGCCGCAAACAAACGGAGGTCCTCCTCCGAGCCCCGGTATTACAGGTTCTCCTTCATCTTGCCGAAGACACAAAATCCACATAAACCCGCATTCCATAATTTTGCCCTCGACCCCAACTGTACACACCCTCGATAAACCACGGGTGCCATTGGCCACGCCTTCCTTCTCTTCCAGCACCTGTCCCTGCGATTCTCCGCCCCTCCGTCCGACCCGATGCCCCACTGTGGTCCGGCCGTCATGCCCCGAACCGTTAGCGCCTTTACAGGAACCCCACTCCGAGAGCCGCGAGCTCGTCCGGGCCCACCCAATACAACGTTTGCAGTCGTTTCCGTGCGACTCTTCCCGTCTCCCCGCCAAGTGTGTCAGCTCGCCATAATAAAGGGAGCGTGCGAAGGAAACAATTTCATTCCACTGCCGATGCGACGTCGTTGGTTTCGGGTGTCGCTACTGCGCTGTCGTTTCACAGGCGCCATGTCCACCCACCCCACACCCACATGCATATCAATCACAGAGAGGGCGCGACAAAGGGAAACGCAAGTTCTACAAGTCTCCTCGGGCTTGGAGTGCCGAGCATGCATTGGGCTCACTTGGTCGAATTGTCAAGTACCAACTACGAACCCTTCTTCCGAGCATTCCAACCATTGTCAGCTCTGACAAAGACCGCAAACTGGAGTTCATCTCCGTTTCTGCCCAGATAGAGCTGTTCGCCGCTATATGTATGGTTCGATTTTGTCGAGTAACGTCGGTCACAGCGCGCTAAGGTAATTAGGAGGCGCAGCTGCATCATGTACCGTGATCCTACGTCACATGGGAAGAGCCTTACCCGCCTATTTTGCCGGCCAGGCACCAGGCTAGCTAACGAAAAGACTGCAGGGACCATGTGATGCTCGCCAAACGTCTCTTGCATCGTAACAGTCTGGCTTCGTAAACATAGCGTTGCTGATGCATTACAATGAATGCATCAGGTAGGCATGCACTCGTCGGTTGATTCTCGTCACGCACGCTGCCCCGCCCCATCCATGCTTCTTCGCCTTGTGAGACGATGATCAGGAGTTGATGAGTGACCCAGTAAAAATTAGACTTCAGACGCAATGAAATAGATAATCTACACAGTAAGGAGTCCATCTTAATGGTGTTATGCTGATCCACCTTTGTCTTTCTACTCTTTTGGGTATCCAATCCCGATCGAGCTTTCCCTCTCTTCCCTAGTTATATAACCAAATACGATAAAAGCAAGATGACAGGAAACTGGGCCTTTAAGCTTAAAACCCCCCCATTCCTAGTGTTCCCTGTTGTACGAACCCCTTTAGTGCTACAAAGTCCCAATAATCGTGGCGCCTAGTCGTGTCTTGTCAGGAATACTTACCATGAAGTCGGACCAAACTTCGTGCCGGGGGCCGGCGTGGACTGGATCGCTGTGCCCCGAGCGTCCATGGTCGCGGTGACAATGTCGTTACCCCACCACTTGGGCGGGTCGATTCTGTTGAGTGTGAAGGCGAGGAAGATGACAAGGGTGGCGAGGGCCAGGCCGAGATCGAGACCGGACGAGGTGAGGTAGTTGAGGCGCGACCACCAGCCAAAGTGCTTCTTTCGAATGTGATGCTGGAAGACGTAGCCGACGATGCCCCAGCTAAGGTAGTTGAGCGGCGTTGCGGGCGGGATGGCGCCGGCTCCGCCAAAGATGACGGGCGCCATGAGGTACTTGATTGGCGACTTGGGCCACTTGAGGGCGGCGAAGTAGAAGATGACGGGGAGAATGGCGCCGAGACCGAAGAAGATGAAGAGGCCAGAGTACACCTGGCCTGGGGAGAACATGCGGGCGGGGCCGATGAGACCCCAGATTACAGAGGCTACCAGCTGGTCAGAAAAACAAAAACCAATCATGGAATCGGGGTGTGTGTGTTGGAGTAAGGTTGTACACTTACCAGCAAAGAAGACGCGGCCGCCCGGGCAGGAGAATTTGTTCTCCTGGTGCGGAGTGCACACGTCGGGGATGTTCTTCAGCGCGGCGTTCAGCACCGCAATCTGGATGAAGCATGAGAAGGTCGTGGCGACGACCTGACACATGAACATGGTTCTTGGCGGGATCTTCATGTAGTGGCCAAACTTCAGGTCGGAGACAAAACTCAGAGACTGCGACATAGTGATGTACCCAAAAGTCTTGAATCTATGCGAGCAGTCAGAATGTGAGATCAGAACACGCCCCATCCTTGCCTCACGTCTCGAAGACAGACTTACATCATGAGCGCGAGCGGCCGTCCTGGTTGAATATATCCGTAAATGAACTCGGTCAAAACGTTTAGGCCGATTTGATTGTTGGTGACGGCTTGAATGATGCCAATAGGCAGCGAGAAACCGAAGGAAATGGCCACTGCCAGGAGAAATGCCCACCAAGTCAGGTTCGTCGGATATGCCAAGACGGTGACAAAACCGAGACCAAGCATCTAGGCCTTGTCAGTAGGCTACACGTCAAAGCAGCGTGGTAGATATACTCACGATTACGAACAGGCCCATGTACCACCAGGTTGGCGCCTCCTTGTACTTCTTCATGAGCTTCATGTGGATATCGGGCTTCTCTTTACTACTGTTCCTGTACTGCGCCCAGATCTGCTTGCCGTTGTGTAGGTACGTGTAGACAATCAAAGAGGCAATGGCAGCGAACGACAACCCGTACGCAATCGCAAATGTCGTGCTGATGAACAAAGGCGAGTAGTTTTTGTAGGCCTCCACGTCGAGGGTGAGCTGGGGCGTCAAGATGCGAGACGTGTTGTACGGGTTGCCGGTGTTGTCGTACGTGCCCGAGTCACTCATGGGCAGGTACTGGGCATACCAGACATCGCTGTAATGGAAGATGGAGGCCCCAATGACGAAGAAGGTAATAACGCCAATAAGGGTGTTGGCAATCGCATGCCTGTAAAGGGTGGTAAGTACTGAGCTCGAAGCATCTCAACAATGGTGGCAGAGAACGTACCATGGAGGAATGAGCGGAGAACCAACGAAACCCGAGATCTGGGTCCAGTCGAGCGTCAACGGCAGGATTGAAAGACCGCTCGTGCCACCAAACAACTGGTTGATAATAACATTGTTCGGCGCGATCCAAGTGGCGACCGCCATGATACTCAGAAATTGGGCAAGAAAGCCGGGGATCCAGTAGTAGCAAAATGAGGCGAGGCTAATGATCCCAAACCACTTGTATCGAGGCATACTACCGCCGATGAAGCTAGGGTCGGGCCGGTCGTTCGCCTCGTACATAGCGTTCATCAAAGTGACAGACACCAAATTGCCGGGCCAGATCATGGCCGCCGGGTAGACTGTGCATAAAGTTAGGGAACGTAGATCATGGCTTCCTCATGGGGGACAAACCTAGGAACTTTCTCATGATGCCGGCGATTCCGTAGCCCAGCGACTGAGTCGAGATCGTGAGAAGGAGCTGAAAGACGAGGCCAAAGTCCTGCTTGTAGAAGACCAGCTGAGCCAAAATAATGTCAGTGGCATATGCGACCGAAAAGGAAACACCGGCCATCACAACGATGATGGAATGTTCCTTGATATTGAAAGGCCCTGGGTTCAGACTCCACTTGAGGCCGAAGGTGTTGAACTGCTTGGCGGGCATCACCTTGGCCCAACCTTGGCCGATGGGCCAGGCGATGATCTGCGCGAGTAGAGGGCCAAGGCCGATGGAGGGTTGTCGTAATGAGAACAACGTGTTCATTGAAGCGCCGACAGTGACCAGTAGCAGACCGATAGTCCAGGCTCTGATGGTGTTGCATGGGACGTCTTCGTCGTAGTTACGAACGGCGGCGCGTACTTCGGCATAGGGCGAGTCCTCCTCCTCCTCTCTCTTCATGGCGAGCTCATCGTCGACCTCTTCGGTGGGTGTCAAGTCGGCCTTGCGAATCCTCGTCTCGTACTCTTCGGGCAGATTGGGATCTAAGAGAAGTTCATGTTCGGACCCTTGCTCATCTTGATCGTCATCATAGCCATGGTAGACGCTCGACTCACCCCATTGCGAGAGCCGCTCCCTCAAGTCCTCTACCGGATCACGATCGTGATATCTTGACGTGGTAGAGTCGGGAGCGGGATTGATCTCGCGCCCACTAACTTCCACCTCTGCTTTGGTATCGAGCCCTTGATCGTTGTCCGCCATCATAGGATCTGAAGCCGTGCCAGACGGCTTGCCGATTGATGGTTGGGGCATGCTGATAGTATTCCCAAAAAGTGTGGGAGCACAATCATCGACGCAGAGCCCAAAACCTTTCAAAAGCAGGGGGAAATAGTGGGTTTCTATATAGGGGAAGAGTCTTAAATGTCTAGGCGTATGTCGCTAAGAGAGATAGAGAGAGAGAGAGAGAGAGGGAGATGGACAACGGGAACCGGCTGAGCCACGAGCGCCGATCCCAGACCAACATGAAGCAAAGGCTAATCCGGCCTGCTGAATGTACCCTTTGAGCCGACGATGAGCCTCCCAAGGCGAACGGTGCCGTGATTGGACCTGGCACTCGAATGTATCAGCCACAGGCGTGGAACATAAAAGTAAGTAGCGTAGAGACTGCCTCCGTGCCTAAGGAAACAGGGTGGTGCTCGACAGCAAGGGCCGGGCGATCCGCAGACCGGGATCAGACTACGGGATGGCGAAGGCGATGACTGGAGCAGAGTTGTCGTTGAGGGTGTGATGGGTGGTGATGGGTGATGGGATGGCCAAAGATGTCGAGAAGGAGGTGTGTCAAGGCATGAAAGGAGGCTAGTCTAAGGAAGGCGGAATTCCCGACTGGTGAAAATGCTCGGACAAGAAAAAGATCGGGCGAGAGGTGGCTACTTTGCTCTCATAGGACGGATGGGCAACGATAAGAAGGGAAACAAATGCGACACTGAAACCAAGCTGCGGCACAATCCAGCACAGATGCAGTGTGGTGTGGCAAACCGAGTCCCGAAGACAGAGCCGCAGGCTTCGAAGGGCGTTGAGTTTTGCAGATACGAAGATGTGACGGGAGACCCTGCAAGGCGGGGGGGCTAAGCTTCGACGTCGCCTGTGTTGCTGAAGCCTCGTTTGTTTCTCTTGGCTGCTTACTATGGTGACGACAAGGATTTGGAATGCTGGGAAGATGTCGACGTCAGAAACGTGGTTCGATTGAACGCCTGGCGAGATGAGATGTCATCTAACAGGGTGTCTCCCGTCTCTTAAAGTGTTGAATTGTGGTGCTCTTGAGACTAGGGAAAGGCGGTCCGATGGAACGAGAGAAGAAGTCCGCTCAGGGAGGATATATCCCAGCCGGACGTCAATAGAAGCCTCCAAGATAAGCAAGGGGACTATAGTACTAGTACGTATACGCTTCGTTCGACTCGGGTGGAGAGAAAGAGAGAGAGCGAGCGAGAGAAAAAGAGAGAGAGTTGACGAGACTAAGCGAGGGAAAGTGCGCCAAGTCGCAACGTTGCGGCGCAGAGGTCAGTTCCCCCGATTCCAGCCGGTGTCTGACTCCTGAGTGGCTGAACCTTGACCCCAGGCCCCTTGCCCCCCCATTGAGGCGAGGCGGCGTTAGTGTACCCCGCTTCCCGGGCTGCAGTTGGCCTTGCCCTTAGGCCAGGTCCCAGTGGTCCCTTTGGGAGATCAATTGACGTTAGATGCGACCCCGACACTGTGGTCTCAGCACCTCCGAGTCCCGACTTCCTGCTGTGACAGCCCCCTGACAGCACAGTGGTTGTCCATAGCCAATTAGCCATAGGCGCCCTCAGCCCCCTGCAACGATATCTCGCCGACACGCCGCTGAATACAGTACTTAGGTATCGTCGGTACGTACCCAGACTGTTATCAACTGTCAGAGCCGGCATCGCGCTAAAACTGCATCTGTGCGGCGCAAATCTGACCGCGATTTTCCACATGTTTTCAACATTGTTCCGACTTCAAGTCTCCCTTTGCCTCCACCTAGGTCGTTTAGGTACCTACACACCACTACACATCGCTGGGCCATTGTTGCCACTTCTACAGTATTCTACTGAACGTCTTCTCTTGCCGCACCGCAACTACCTTCCACTTATCCGTACTACTGGAGCAGGAAATTCCGCTTGCCAGCGCGCCCCGTTCATTCCACCCTGCCTTCCCACCGTCTTGTTTTGCTCTCCCACCGTTCATACGTCGGTGCGTTTTTGAATATAACACGACATACCCCATCCTGGACATGGCCGAGTCATGCGACGAGTTGTCGTGACAGGGCTCGGTGCCATCTCACCCTTCGGCGTCGGCGTACGCAACACATGGAATCGTCTGTTAGCTGGAGAGTCTGCCATCACCAGCGTGGCCAATTTGGAGCCGCGAAGCCGCTGGAAAGATCTGACGAGTACCGTTGCTGGCGTAGTCCCCAGCCATGGCCCAGGTCCGGAACACTGGCGGCCCGGCGACTGGCTGGATGTCACGGAACAGCGTCGCATGTCCAAGTTTGCTCAGTATGCCGTGGCTTGTGCCGAGATGGCGATGAAAGATGCCGGCTGGCAGCCGCAGAGCCAAGTCGATCTGGAAACGACGGGCGTCTGTCTTGGCAGCGGCATCGGGAATCTCGAGGAGATTTACGAGGCAAGCTTGGCGTTTAATCAACAAGTGAGATTCCGCCTGTGATCGAGGGGCGAAGCCAAGCTAAAGTCTGTTCGGGTAGGGCTACAGGAAGGTTTCGCCGCTGTTCGTCCCCAAGATCCTCATCAACTTGGCCGCTGGTCATATCTCGATGAAGTATGGACTACAAGGCCCGAACCATGCCGTCACAACCGCATGTACCACTGGTGCTCATTCCATCGGAGATGCCATGCGATTTATTGCTTTTGGGGACGCAGACGTCATGGTTGCCGGCGGTACGGAATCCTGCATCCATCCCCTGACCTTTGCCGGTTTCGGAAGAGCAAGGTCCCTCTCCACGGCCTACAACAATGATCCCCACGCCAGCTGTCGTCCCTTCGACCGCGACCGCAACGGTTTCGTCGTCTCGGAGGGGTCGGCAGTGATGGTCTTAGAGGAGCTCGAACACGCCAAGGCCCGGGGCGCCAATATCTACGCAGAGGTGAGGGGATACGGCTGCAGCGGCGATGCACATCACATGACGGCCCCGCGGGAGGATGGTCATGGAGCCTTCCGCGCCATGAAGCTTGCTCTGAAGAATGCCGGCGTCCGGCCGGCCGAGGTGAGCTACATTAACGCGCACGCCACGGGAACGCAAGTGGGTGACGCGGCGGAAGCCGCAGCGATACGACGCGTCATGACGGGCAGCGAGGGCTACCCGGACGAATCGCAGGTCACGGTGAGCAGCACCAAAGGTGCCATCGGGCATTTGCTAGGAGCAGCTGGCGCCATTGAAGCCCTGATCGCCGTCTTATCGGTTGCAGAGGTGAGTCGCTGGCATTGGGTTCTGAAACCGAAACCTTGTTTTCCCCAGACTTCCTCGACCAAAGGCACGTTCCGCTAACCCTGCCCAAGAACATTGTGCCGCCCACACTGAATCTCGAGAATCCCAACGTCGGGGGTTCCATGAATTTGGTGCCCCTCCAAGCACAGGCGAAACAGGTAAACGTTGCCATTTCCAACAGCTTTGGTTTTGGTGGAACGAATGCCTCACTGGTTTTCTCTAAGCTTTGCTAGGGCTCGAAAAACAATGATGATTGGCACCAGCTATGTATACAAGAACCTTGGGATGATGGGCACGCCCCGGTTTGTCGCAATTTAGCTCAGACTTTCACATAGCTGAAAGAAAAACCTATTTCCGTAGCATGAAATTTGTCGTAGACCTCATTCGACTCGACTGTCGCTCTGCGCCCCCTCTAGTTGAAAGCATGCCATAGGAAAGTAATGAGACGGACGTAAAGCTCTCGAGAGGAAGGTTTGGTAGACTACTAGGATGCAAGGGCTGTATACTAAGTACCTATGTACGGATAAATAAGTCTGAATTCCGTGAGGAGGGGTGTTAGCACAGCAGAATGCTGACTAACACCCCCGACGCCGGTGGCCCGAAGTTCCGCCGGCCCGGCGTCTTTTGCTAGACCGAAATTTCCAATTCGATGCACGGATAATGAAGCTTTTTTTTTTTTGGATGACGTCCAGACTTTCGAGCTTCCTGCGACCTGGGCGCCCACCTCTGAATCGGACCCGGCTTTCCACAACACTTTACCGAACAAGGACCTTCCTCTTCCCAATACCCATGAGTAGGCCAACCTAGGCTTTATCACCACCAACACCGAAAAGATGGCCTGCCAAAGCTGCCGCTACCAGGCGAGACTCCTGGCTCGGAGCCTGCAAGCGACCGCCGACCTCGCCTTACCCCAGAATCCCTTCGCCGTGACGGCGCGCCGGACGGCTCCGGCTGCAATGGCAACGCCTACGACGATGATGACGAGGATGACGAGGACAACGGACGTAAGCCCTCCCTCCAGAAGATACTTCAGCCAGACAACGACAAGGCGGGAACAGGCGTCGCCATCCGGCTTCAAGCAGGCCATCGCATCGACCATAATGGCCGCCGCGCCAAAGACCATGGCCGCGACCATGACCACCTCCCGTCTCGAGACCCTCTACAAGGCCTGCTCGTCGCAGGCTCTCTACCATATTTCGGAGCAAGATCGTGCCAAGGACATGGTCCATATGACGACGGAGGGCGAGGAGGTCGGGGCCCCAATAGGGCCGTGGCTGCAGTGTATGTGATCCGTCTGCCCAATACAGTATACTCATCAATGGGTAAATTGGATTTGGAACGACCACTCCCCCCCTTTTTTCCTTTTACTGACTGGTTCTGCCGACCAACAGACTTCGATCTCCAACCCTCTTTCAGCTCCTGGTCCCAGGCCACGATGCTGCACATGTACCTCGTGGTCGCCCGCATGCGGTGCCTGGATCGCGAGGCCTCGCGCAACCTCCAGCACCAGTTCATCGACCAGTTCTTCTTCGACTGCGAGCGCATGATGCACCTGAACCACGGCATGACGTCGTCGGCACTGCGCCAGCGGTATCTCAAGGAGATCTTTGTCCAGTGGCGCGGCCTCATTGCCGCCTACGACGAGGGTGTCGTCAAGGACGACCGCGTGCTCGCCGCCGCCGTGTGGCGCAACCTGTTCAAGTCCCGCGAGGACGTCGACATGCGCCAGGTCGCTGCCGTTGTCGGCTGGATGCGCGCCACCCTGCAAGACTTCGAGGCCGCGCCCGTCGAGGACCTACTCGTCTCGCCGGCCAATGTTTTCAAGAGGGACGTGAGGGATATGCTCCAGCTTGTCGACGTTGTTGCGCCGCAGGTCAAGGAGGACATGGCCAACGCCAGCGTCGCTTAAGCAGAGGAGCCAAGAATGTAGTACTTAGGTGGGAGCTTCGGTAGAAGGCCGGTTGCGGCTAGGAGGGAGACATCCCAAGCAACGATGCCTGGCTGTCAGCTGTATCATTGTGGCAAAGCGATGAAGAGGTGTATAGCACCAGCAGGCCGTCAAGTTGCTGAATGTAGCCTGGGTATGAGCAGAGGCTTTGTAATCTTGTACAACCATCAATGCATGCGGGAGAGAGGGGGGGGCACGGGACGGCGTATGGCAGCGAAACAGCCCAGCAACCCAACTTTTGTATAAAAATCAAGACAACCTTTTATTTCCATTACTAACACGGCAACTGCGTGGCCGTTGAGTTCAAAACCTTTTCCCACATCTGGAACTCATACCTTGTCCCGCTCTCTTCAATCTCGCCGCCCTCGACCTCCTCCCCGACCCACGCATCCAGCCCGGTCTTCCCGACCTTTCTCCACCCCTGTGCCGCCGAGTTCCCTCCCTCCCCTTCCTCTCCTTCGTCCCTCAGCCTCAGCGGGAAAAACGCGTCGCACTCAAACTCCCCAAGCACCTTGGTCAACAGAACCCTCTTCGCCTCGGGCAGCTGGAGCGCGCCGCCATAGATCTGCGCGCCGCCGATGACAAACACCTTGCCCAGTCGGCCGGCGACGCCGTCGCCGCGCAGGTACGCGAGCGCCTGCTCCAGTGATCCGACCTTGACAGGCTCCCTGTCGAGGTCCGGCGTCGCTGCTGCGGAAGATGAGGAAGAGAAGGAGGAGAGGTCCAAGGCCGGGTGGGCGCGGCTGATGACAATGTTGAGGCGGCCCTTGAGGGGCCGGAACTTGGGCGGGATGCTCTCCCAGGTCTTGCGGCCCATGATTACGGCGTTTCGGGCGTCCGAGGGGGCCTTTTTCCCGTTGGTGTCGGCCGAGTTAGCGTCGGCGGAAGCAAGTGCATCACGCCAGCCCTGCATGACGACATGGGGAGGAGAGGGGGAGAGAAGCCCGTGTATGTACCTGTGGTGGAAGCCTCTTCGTTACGCGAGCAAAGTAGGCCATTTCCTTTTTTAGACCCGTCCAGGGGAGACCACCCTTGGCGCCGATGCCCATGTTGCGCGTCGCCGCGACGATGAGCGTGAGTTCGTGGCTCATGGTCGATTTTCTTCCAATTCTTGCCTTTAACCCGGTTTGGAAGCAACTCCTTGAGACGTCCGTCGCTCTACACTAAAGAATGGAAAGAAAAAGAGCAAGAACAAGAAGCCGATCCACTCGTTGCGCGTCAAAGTGATGTGTGTTGACGACTAGATCGTTGCGGTAAGTAAAGAACAGTGAGTTGTGTGGTTGTTTCTGAGTTTTGCGGGACGCGATCCAGCCACACCGTTGGCGCCGGCCGATTGGTGGGGGTATTTTGGAATGAATGCATTCGGCTCGACACAATCAACGGCAATTCCGAATGGAAAGTCACAGACAAGTTGATTTCAACCGGGGAGTCGGACCGAAGCATTGGCAATATGGGAATTTTCCAGTCTGCTACTATGAGATCAGTGGCCGCCTGTCAGTCAATTTTCAAGGGCGGCCGAATTGAGTTCATCTCATGTTACACGGCTTCAACAGAATTGGGACTTCAATATGGGAAACCGAAAACTCCAATCGATGGTTAATACTGGCATGGTTGTACGTGGTATATGATGAGCGACGTCCTTGTCTTGCCCGATTAACCCAGCCATCCGTGGCTCAACACCAAAAACTCCGTAGTTATCGTCACTTGAATGCAACCATCCCGCCGTCATTATGGAATTCGTAGCAGTACCTCGTTACCAACTACACCCTAAATGGCCTCATCGTAACTCCACCGCGGGGAAATACCTCGGTCCCGCGAATCCTTTGGTGAGTACCGCTTGAATGTCAATGTTGCTGCCAGATGCCCGGCTGCTACTCCACATCTTCAGGAGTAGGAACCGCCCAGAGACAGGGGGATCAAACCGTATGGTACACTTGCTCTTGTCCTTTTCGATGAAGAACTTGGCATGAGGAGCCATCAGCTCGCCGCCAACAGCTCGCACAGCCTCCTGCGTTGCCGTTTGGTTCGCCTCGGCAACCTCCGCCGACACGTCGGCAGCATCCCGACGCCTGTTCGCGAAGGAGTAGTCTTCGAAACCATACTCGTCCGAGGTAAACGGGTTGCCATCATCGCTGCTGTCGCTCTCAAACGGTAGGGACCCAATTCTATTGGGTGCTCGCCGATTGACGGGGTTCCTCGGAGTGTCCTCGTCATCGGTCTCCTCATAATTGCACTCGGTTGTGATGTCGAAGGGCGGTAAGTGCGTAGAGAATTCCGTGGGGATTTGTGCCGTCCTTTGTGCGTTCTCCTCCTCGTCATGACCTAAGTTATATAGCCGCCTTTGCCGCGTGTGTGTTCTGGTGACGGTTGTGCCATCCTCGTGGTGCCGTATCGAGATGATGGGGGCCAGCGCTCTTGTTGCTGATGGACGACCTGACCTCGATGGGGTGTACTGTATCTCGTATTGCGCTGTGCGTTTAAGCATCTCGTCATGGTTCATGGAAATAAACACCATTCCCTCTCGTACACTGCCAAAAGATGTCAGATGAGGTTCCCACAAGGTTGGCACCGGTTTTCTTACGGTGACGAGTAGTTTGATGAAGGCGCCTTGATCACGAGCTCCTTCAAGGTAAACACCGTTGCGCCCTGATGCTGCAGAATGATGTTGCAACGGTTTGATTGTGTGCAATACACAGTCTTGTCATCCTTCAGAATGTTACCATAGGCATGCAAGGGGGCGTTTTCGTATAAACCCCCGTCACAGCTTAGAATTTCCATCTTGAGCTGGCCGGGCTCAACTTGCCCGTATCGCCCATACCGAAATCCTCTGAAGCTCTGGGAAGCACGCTCTGAGTCCAGCTTTCTCCTCTTCGCTCTCCGGTTCTCCTCGGGGGGCTCTTCCGAGGGAGGGAGTGGGGATAGGTTGGGCGGCGATAAGTTGGGAGGCATCCTGGGTGGCGAAAAGGGAGATGAGCTATACTGAGCTCTGCGATTCCACAGGGCTCGGACAGCCTCTACGTCGTCTTCGGTGCCGTCGGGTCGCTGACGGCCACTTAGTGATCGAACGGCCGTGTAACCAAAGACGGGTGGCAATTGGAGGGGTTGTCGTCGGATATTGTCGTCTCGCTGATCGTTCTGTAATGTGTCGAGTATATTGGATTCCTGGTTCTGGTTCTGGGTGCTGTCTCGAGAGAACCCAAAATCGTCATGCGCAGCGGACATGAATGCCGTGAAGCCACTCAAGCTGTTCCCCACTAGCTCGTCGTATTCGGCCTGGAAGTTTATGTCTGCCATGTGCCGCCTGAAGTGGAGATATGATTCGGTCTGGTCTTGGGACGTGTGGGCCTCGGGTTCCCAGGGGTGTCGGCGTGATTGTGGAGGGTGTGTCGCATGATCCGAGGGAAGAGGTGGCGGCAGAGAGAGTCTGCGATGCGGTGGTAAGGGCGGGTAGTCGTCGGTTTCGCGCCTTTGGGAATTTCGGCTCGGGCCTGGCCGCTGTGACGACATGCTTCGTCGGCGGTGGAACAGAAACTCTGCGAGGCGGGCGCCAGCCGGGAGACAGCAACTTGTTGGGTTCAACTCTCCCAGTATGCTGCCTGTCAACGCCAGCAGGAGAGAAGCGGTGGGAGGATTGGCCACGGGTTTGAAGGGGGATTTGTGGACTCGGCGGATGGTCAGTTCGGAGGGGTTGTGCGGGCATGCAAACAATGCAATATGTATGCCAGGGAGCGAGATGCCGGGTGCCGATCGATGGGGCTTGAGAGCTGGTAGACCGGTTAAAATGACAGAAGAAACATTGCAGCAACGTGGCAAGGTATTCGTTTGGCAGTAAGTAGTGTCGCAGTCTGCAGAAGAGAGGACTCAAATGCTAACGGATGGCGTCAAGGGCGCACTCACAAAGATGTCGCGGCCGATGGGCGGCCGGTGGGTGACCAGGAGGGGATCGGTCGTCAGTTGTCGGGTGTCACAGACGAGTTCGAAGCTCTGGCTTTGTGGAGAGGGCGCAGAGGCGAGAGTGACAGACGGTAGGACAAAGAGCCATGCGATACTGGCACGAACGAGCGACCGTCGTCGCGGGTCGGAGGTGTGTCGTCAGCAGGCCAGCGGATGGCGGAAGTTGGTCGGTTGGCGTTGGAAGCCGGGGTTGGAGTGCTGTTCGGGTTCCAGCCAATTCTACAAATGATGGACAAGAGCAAGAGGCGAGCGAATGGGCACGCTGCTACCGGTAGTTGCAGTGGAAGTAGCAGCAGCCAGAGAAGTTAGCGGTAAGGTAGGTAGGTAGCAAGCAGTGTTGGGACCGCCCTGATGCGCCCGCTAAACAGAGCCCCTGGTCCCGTCTATCGCGGGGTTTCGTGCCTGTATCCGTAAAGAATCAGTGATGGAAGGGGGGCGAGGGGTTTTTGTCAGGAAATGTTAAAGGATACCTGAGCGTTGTGTGAGCAGCCATGCCCCGCTCGCAGTATCACTTTAGCGCGGCTCTAGCGCGTCGTCCGTGCTCTTGTAATGCCTGCGTTGGGAAACGCGGGAAGGTGCCTGTCTGGCACGTTAACAATTTCTGTTTGGCAAATGGAAGCTAGTTTATCTCGGCCAAGCTTACCTACCTGGTAGGTAGCCTCAACCTCAAGTGAACCCCCGTCCAACCTTCAGCCTTGTTTTGGGGAGGTCAGGCCAGGCCATAACCAAATACCGACATTAGTTCCCAAGAGCAGGCGAGCTTTTTGTACTGAAGACTTCATCTACGGACTTGTAACTTCCATCGTTCAACGAGCCAGACACTACGATACCCTTACGATTCTCACAGCACAAACAACCCAGTCTCACTCGACGCGGTCTCACTCACCTGATACACCTTTGGACTCACACGTCTCGCGAGGCCACAACCAGGCGCGCATCGCCTTACTGGCCTGCATTGACCACATCTCCTCACAAACAAGTGAGGGTCATCTTTTCCTACCTGTATCACAGTTCCCCGGGCTCTCGGCACAACCCCCGTTTCATTCACCAACGATGGAGGAGCAAACACAACATCAGGAGAATCCGGCGCAGGAGACTGCCGCGCCCAGCGACAACACCCCTGCCACAGCGCCGGAAACCGTCGTCCCTCACCATCCTCTACCCGATACCTCTAACGGCTACGACCCCAGCATGCAAGCCGCGCCCATGAACCAGGTCCTTCCCGAAGCCCTACAGGAGGTCATCCCCGGAGGCATGCCCACTGGAGACATGCCCCCCAACATGCTTCCGGGAATGCTCCAAGCGGCCCAGATGTTCATGCCGGAGCCTATGCAACAACAAGATGCACAAGTGTATGACCAAAGCGGCGTTCTTCAAGGTCTTCCTGTTGCCGCTGCTCCGGCCATAAGCGCAGGTATGCATCACTTCGCAAAGACGGGTATGTGAGATGTAGCTGACCTTTCTTAGATGAAATTGCGCTCTATGACCGTCAGATCCGCCTTTGGGGCATGAAGGCCCAGGAGAAGATCCGCAACGCAAACATCCTCCTCATCACCATGAAGGCTCTCGCGAACGAAATTGCGAAAAACCTCGTCCTCGCCGGTGTCGGATCCCTCACCATCCTCGACGGCGCTGCCGTCTCGGAATCGGATCTGGGCTCGCAGTTCTTCCTCTCTGAAGAGGAGAACCACGTCGGTCAAAACCGTGCACAAGCCGCGGCCGCCGCCATTCAGAAACTCAACCCCCGTGTGCAGGTGCACGTCGATGCCGAGGGAATCAAGTCCAAGGGCACTAGCTACTTCTCTGCCTTCGACATCGTCATCGCTACCGACCTGGACCCCGACTCCCTTAACATCATCAACACCGCCACCCGCCTGCACCAGAGATCGTTCTATGCCGCCGGCACGCATGGCATGTACGGCTTCATCTTCTCCGACCTGATCGAGCACGACTACGTCATCGAGAGAGACCTCGGCAATGTCGCGACGAAGCTGGCGCCCGAGGCGAGAACCCGGAGCGTTGTCGCCGTCAACACGAAGAAGGAGGGGGGCAAGACGATCGAGGTGGTGACGAAGCGTGAGCTCTACTCGACATGGTACCTCGCCAGTGACGGTGCTACCCTGCCCGAGGAGTACGCAAAGAGCGCGAGGAGAAAGAAGGCGGTCAGCCCCGTCATCTCCTGCCTGCGGGCACTATGGGATTTCCAAGTCCTCAACAGCGGCCGGCTCCCCAGCCACACCAAGGAGGACCTCGGTCTGTTCACGAAACTTGCCACGGCCAAGCACGCCCAGTTGGGCCTTCCGTCCGAGACTCTGCGCTCCGAGGTCCTGCGAAGCTTCCTACAGAACATTGGCAGTGAGATGGCCCCCATCACCGCCATCCTCGGCGGCCAGCTCGCGCAGGATGTCATCAACGTCCTCGGCCAGACCCAGCAGCCCATCCAGAATATGGTCATCTTCGACGGTAACAGCATGGAGGCATCGGTTCTCCCGTTGCACCCCGTCGGCGAACTGGGCCGTGGCCTGCTGTCACTCGCCGCCCCCGGCGGCCTCGTCCAG
>PJEX01000203.1:40129-74255 GCA_005350895.1 Colletotrichum tanaceti
CCCCCCCCCCCCCCCCCCCGGCCGCCGACACGGGTAGCAACACCAACACCGCAGACCGACTCCATATCCCACTTTGCACGGCGATCTCACCACACGCGTGTCGCCGTTGAACATTGATCCAGGAACCCTCAATCGCAATCGCCTCGGACCGCGCAACCTTATTCGGGGGAAAACAAAGGACAAAAAGAAACACCGACTCACACAATGGCTAAGAAGCGCAAGCTCGGCAACATCAGCCACAAGAGCCATTTCGTCGACTCTGGCAAGAAGCGGAACGGCGCCGGCGGCCCGCCCCAGAACAACAACAAGAAGAAGAACAGCCAGTCCGCGCACGCCGCCGAGAGCGACGCCAAGAAGAAGAAGCAGCAGCAGCAGTACCATCAGAACCAGGAGCCCGTCATCCCCTTCGCGCCTGAGGACTCCATCCTCCTCGTCGGCGAGGGCGACCTCAGCTTCGCCGCCAGCCTCGCTGTCCACCACGGCTGCCGTAATGTGACAGCCACCGTCCTCGAGAAGAACGAGCGCGAGTTGCTGGAAAAGTACCCGCACGCCTCCGAGAACATTGCGCTCATCAACAAACCCGCCAAGCCGAAACTCGCCCCGGCGGAACCGAAACCTGCGACAGACGAGGGCAAGGACGAAGGTGAAGGCGAGGACGGCGATGCCATAGAGGCTAACGACGACGACGACGGTGCCGACAGTGCTGCCGCCGACGAGGAGGAGTTCGACGAGGACGACGACGAAAAGTACAAGCCCCCAGTCCTCAACAACAACAAGATCCTCTACAACGTCGACTGCCGCACGATGAAACCCTTCACGCGCAAGTCAGCTCCCAACCACCGCGGCTTCCACATGGCAGCCCCCTCCAAGCAGGGTATGTTCAAGCGCATCCTCTTCAACTTCCCTCACGTCGGCGGCAAGTCCACCGACCGCAACCGGCAGGTTCGCTACAACCAGGAGCTCCTCGTCGCCTTCTTCAACTCGGCGATCCCCTCCCTCGCCCCTGGCGGCACCATCGTCATCACCCTCTTCGAGGGCGACCCTTACACTCTGTGGAACGTTAAGGATCTCGGCCGCCACGCCGGGCTGCAGTCTCTCCAGAGCTTCAGGTTTCACTCGAGGGCGTACCCCGGGTACAAGCATGCGCGGACGCTCGGCGTCGTGAGGGAGAAGAAGACAGGCGAGGCGAGCGGCGCCGCCTGGAAGGGCGAGGAGAGGCCCGCGCGGAGCTACGTTTTCATGCGCAAGGACGAGGCCCCCGAGGAGCTCCCCGGGAGGAAGAAGAGGAAGCGCGGCGGCGACGAGAGCAGCAGCGAGGAAGAGTCCGAGGTGGAAAACTTTGACGATTAAAAAGCATGCATATACCCACGCCCACACATATATCATATCTGGTGTTGGCGATGTCTGGTGGAGGCCTTGGAGATGAGAGAGGCATTCTTGATCAAAAGGGTCAGCAGAGGCCACACACGCTCTGTCATGGGAGCATTAGCTGGTACAAAGAAAGATATCTATCTGGTCTCCAGATCTGCCCCTTTCTACACACCAGTTTCATCTGGCATTGGTAGCATGGCGTTCATCAAGGATTGGTCGGTCTTCAAAAAGAATGGGTTATAGGGGCAAAATAGCAACAAAAACGGCCGCTTCACAGCAACTTTGGGCCCACATCTTCTGCACAAAGTGACCTTGTCCGTTTCCTCATTTCATTAAGCCATTTGACCATAAACAGTGGCAGGGGGGTGTGCCCTTTTACTACCTAATATGCTGGCCCCTCTCCTCAATGAGAGCCATTTGAACTGAAAAAATGACATGCCTTTGTCAGAATGCTTTTGCCTCCCTCCTGCCCTATTCAGGCATGAAATGTAGAGGCCCATGCTTGAAATGCCACCAGTCCTTGCTGTCCATCCCACATCGTCTCAGTACCCCCAACCAAGCCTGAGCTATGCCGCCTTCTGCAGATCAGAAAAGAAATGAGCTTCGCAGAACGGGCACAACCTCAATAGGTCATGGTCTAAATATCCACAATGTAATCTGACAAAAGAACAACCAGGTGCTTGGGGGGTCTGCTGGTTCCCCTTCTGGAAAATGCAATATGCCTGCTTATACGTACAATGCCGAGGATCGCTTGTTCACGACCACAGCACTCTCTCCCATCTCTCTCACCCCCCTCTCTATACCAACAGTGCCAAGTGGTACAGCTTCTTTTGGCCTGGCTTACAGCTAGTGTCCAAGGACCTCTTGCTGCTGAGTTGTCTTGTTGCTTGCATTGGGAAATGTCGACTCATCGGCAGCACCTCTAGCGCCAGCCGTAACCATTCTCTCGTTAAACTGGGAATGGCCGTTGAGGGTTGCATCGTTGTTTTCCTGGGGCGCGCTTTCAACATCCTTAGTTTTGGTGAGCTCAGCCTCCTCCTCAAGCCGCTCGGACTCCTCGTTCTCTCTCATCAAAGCTTCCTCCTGCTCCCTGAGAGCCTTTTGCTCTTCTGTCATTGGCTCCTCAGGCGTAGCAGTAGATTCTAGGTCACCAAGAGGCGGTGGTGGAGGGGGTGGCGGAGTTGGACCATCTTCCACATCATCCTCTCGCAAGCGCTTCACAGAGGGTTCGTCAGAAGGAGTCGGGTCCAGAGACTCTGCTGCCTCCTCCCCTCCACGCTTGCGCTTGCGGTCAGGACTTCCCATCAAGCCTGCGTCCTCCATGTCTGACAGCATCACTTCGTCCGCGACATCGGCAGTATCCACACTAAGACCGTTCCTAGTTGTGGCGCCATCTGTCGGCTTGTCTGCTCCACCCGCAGGACTCGCCTTCTCCTTCTCCTGTTCAAACTGCTTGAACTTCACGATGGCCTTGTCCAGGAAGTCTTTTACGTAGGTCTTGACCTTCCTGGCTTGCTTCTGATCGAGTGGCGTTGTCGGATCCTGAACGCGTTTGCCTTTGTAGTCTGACGAGACGAGCTTCTTGCAAACGTCCTTGCCCAATCGCTTGAGATCGTCCTTGGGAAGCTTGTGTCTGTACTTGTCGATCACGTACTTGACGTGGGGGAAAAGCTTTAAAAGTTAGCACATGCTCGTAGATTGCCTTCGCATGGTGGGAATACATACCGTGTTCTCATAGATCTTCATCTGTTTGTCAGTACTAAGGAATCGCCACTTTTCTTGCTTGGTCTCCTGCACGGGCGTTTCTGCCCGTTGAGGCGTCTGCGAGGCCGAGGGTTTCGGGGTCTGTTCCTTGGTGACCTGGTCGATGATGTTCTTGAGCAACTGCTGCTCTTGCAGTGCCTTGGGCGTCGACTTGTGCGCATCTGCGGGTTTCGTGGGACGTTGCCAGGTCGTAGCCCCATTCTTGCTATAGAAGTAGGTGTTGCCTCGCTGATCTGTCGCTGTGAACCATCCGGCTGGTAGAGCGCCATTGTTGGTGTTATTGTTATTATTGTTGAAGTTCTGGTGTCTTCGTTGGCGGGGGGGGCCGTTGAAAAAGGGTGTGTTCCGCTGCGGAATGTTGCTTCGGGGACCCTTGGGTATTTCTATATTCTGCAGGGGATCAGGGGTCGACTTGGCAGTGACGTCCTCTTCGCGGTCCATGTTGCGTCGCTCTTGGAAGGAATTTGTCGCGGAGGCATTGGGGTCAAATTTCCGCTTACCAATGCGGTACCCAAGCTCCAATTTGGACCACTCATCCAACAGCCTTTTGGACTTTGCGCTGACCTCTTCGTGCTCCGAGTGGGTGAGTCCATCGATAGTGGTCTCAATCTTGGAGCCCTCGATCTTGTTTCGAGTCAGTCGAGGGAATCTGTCCAGGATGTCGAGAACTTGGAGAACGACGTTGTGGTCGTCGATAAAGGTGTTGAGCGTGGTCTTGAGGATCTGGTAGGCGTGCATGCGCATCACCGAGTGGATCACCCGCTCATCCCGACACTGCTGAATGCGCTCCAACAGCTTGACCGCAATCCACTTCTCCTTGCACTGCATCAGGGTCGCCATGACCTTCCGAGCACCGTCATCGTCGAGGCTCTTAGCCTGCACGCTGTTAACGTATTCCTCATCGTCTTCCTCGGGCTTCTTCTTGCGCGGCTTCTTGGCGACGGCAATGTCCCAGCTGTCGCCGTCGTCGATGCCCAGCGCCTCTACAGTTGTAAGAGGCAGCTTGGTCGCCCGCTCGGTCTGGGTCTTGCCACCAATGAATCCGGTGCAGTTCGGTTCGCCACAATAGCAGGGCTGGGGGTCGGCTCCATAGCGGTCAACATTGTAGTTGAAGACCAGCTCCTCACCGGCCTTGATTCTGCGTGAGGAGAAAATGCCCATGCGCAGCTTCTCCCCGACGACCCATTTGTCGACGTAACAATTCGGATTGCACGAGTGGTTGCAGAAGCGTCCCAGGTTGCCCTTCTTTGTCGCATCAACAAATTCGTGCTTGGTCAGCGACATGAAGTAGAAGTGCTTAATGCCCTCGTCATCGTATTGGACCATGCGCCGTCGGAAAGTCGGTTCGTTGATGACCTCGCCAATGTACTCGAAGATGAAATCGTTAGCTTGCAAGTCGACGTCGGCGCGGAGGCCGAAGCCCTTCTTCTCGGTTTTGATGACTGAAACATTGGCGTACTCCTTGCGCTGGAATCTCTGGTTCTGGCAGCCGTCGCCGCAGTTTCCAGCGCCAGCGACGCACTCCATCTTGGTCGCTCTGTTGATGCAATCCGAGTCTTCGCCACAGGATAAATTTTTTCCATCTTCTGTAGACACGCATACTCCAGTTAGGGAGCGCTCGCTAGGATGCCGTACACGAAGGCATCAAGACATAGCAAGGGGGAACTTACGCCACTCAGAACGACAATCGCAATCAAGAGCATCGTTGTCGGTCGAACCCATGTGTTTGGATCCATACAGACAGTCTGGTATTACCTGGAATGTGTTGCACGACTGCTCGGTGACATTGGGCAGGTCATGGAAGAGGGGCGATTCGCGCTTGACGGGTTTTTGCGATGCCTTGCGAGAGAGCTTCGGCCGCTGTGTGCCTCCCGGCGTCGAAGTGTCCTCGCCGTTGATTGTGTCCTCGGCCGGCGACATGCTGGTAGTGCGAGATCCTTGGTTGCTCATGTTTTGCGACGAAGTTCGGCTTGCGTCCCGCTCCATCTTGACGCTGTGCGGCGCGACGCCGACGTCGATGTTGGCCTCCTCCATCTTCACCGTCGCCAACGCTTCATCCTCCATCAAGCAGTTACGAGAACCCTGAGCAGGCCGGGTGCGCGCGCAAGACGAGGGGTGCGGGACGGTCTCGCGGTTCGTTCGTTCAGAGCGCTGAGCTAATCCGAAGGCTCAGTGAAAGTCGGGGAAGGAGGACGAAAAGGTTTGCGAGTCGGCAGTTCGGTGCGCATGTGGCTGCAATTGTTGTGTTGGGTGGAGAAGAAAAGAATGAAATAGGAGGGCGAAAGAGGAAATGGAGGAGCGAGCTGCGAGAGGCGACGGCGCGTTGGAAGACCGGGTTAGTAGTCCGAGCCAAAGGTTCCCAGCATTGCAGGCGTCGCACGAGTAGGTACGGCAAGCCGGTTTTCAATTGGACAATTGAAGTTTATATTTTTGGCCTGGTGAAAAGGCGGTGCCGGCCACAGGAGTAAACTGCGCTGACAGCCGAAGAAAGAGAGAAGCAGAAGAGCAAAAAAGAAGAGTGAAACCAGGGCGAAGTCGTAAAGATGAGAAGCACTGGCGGAAGACAATCTCGTAGCAGCAGGTTCCGACGTGAGCCACGGCAGCCACTCTCAGTCTCAGCCCGTTCAGTCGCGCTTGGGCCAGAACTGGCCACTTCCCTGCGAAACCTACCTAGGTATCTGTGTGCCCTGGTACCTAGGTATTTAGGTACCTACCTAGGTAGGTAGGTAGGTAGTTGTGGACCTAGCCTGAGTGGCAGCAGCTTACCACGGATTATCTAAGCTGCCGCGTGCCGAGCTATATAGCCTTCGCAATCCGATCGTAGCTCCCCCAGAAATGTTAAGCGGGAGATCTGCCCAATTAAATTTCCGTAATGAACCCCACCTCCCGAAACCCACAGGTACGGGGGTGCAGTCCACGCCACCGAAGCCACCGCAGCCTAAGATACCTACGTGGGTATCTACACCAGAACATTGAATTGCCCAATTGCCATCCGAGCCTCCTACCTACTCGGCCTGCTCAGTACGGGATAATGAGGCCTTAGTTGCTGATGGCAGTCGCTCTGCGGTGTGATGTCACGCAGCCATCTTCGTCCCATACCCAATCAGCCAAGTGCTTCTGGAACGGTGTAGAGGAAGTCTTTTCTTTCTAGCGTACCTACCCTATGCACATGCGCGCAAGCGCCAAAAAAACGAGCACGAGTTATCTAGAGTACGATGTACGAGGAGAGTTTGGAGCACCATGACGCACTGAACATGAACATGGCGATGCAGGCATCGGGATGAACCACGCAAGAGCCAATAAACAATAAAGCGTTCCGACACACAAATGCCAGCACCTCAGTATTAGCCGCAGCAAACCTGGCCATGTCCCCCTGCCAGCCACGGCAGGTCCGCATCGTCTGCTGGCATCTGGGGAAATGGGGGAATGGCAAAGGACCATTAACGTGGGCGGGTTGTACATGTGGGTCCTCCCAGTGGGAGGCTGCCAGCTCATTGTGCAGCAAAGACGTCGCTGAAGCCGGATGAGGTGGCCCGTTTGGGCAAAAAGGGTAGGTATAAAGAGGCGGTGGACGAACGCAGCGACAACGGGAACCCAGAGTATGCCTGTCTGTCAACTTGCCAGAACCAACATCCGTTCGTCGTTCATAAGAAGTAACAGAAGGTTTCAACCCTTCAGCCTCATTGCTTCCAATTCTTGCTCTGGGTCACATTTCGGGCCACTCTCGCCTCACAGCAACGAATGGCAGACTCGGGGCCTATGTAGTGCCCATTCAAGTACGGCGTTGCTCTTCACTGCAACTCCCTGCTCCTTCTGACAGGCAGACAGTGTGACGAACCCGTGCTCCGTGCTGGCTCTGGCTCATGTAGGTATGCCAGTGTCGATCAATGATGGGTGAAGAGGGAGTCCAGTGGTTTCCTGCAAAAGTCACCAAGGGGTGGGTTTGGCCGGGCGGTAGCCAATGGGGACGACAAGTCGCGATTAAGTCGCCCGGACTGAAATACCCTGATATCCTTATTCGGTCGTAAGGCGACCATCTCTTTTCCTTTGGCTGTGTCGTTGCTCCTAGGAAACGTCCGAAGTCGCGGCGAACGGGTCAGTTTTGAACGAGATGAACCGGGATGGGGGACCGCTTGTCCGCTTCACAGCACGAGCACGCCCTGGGGCAGCGCATCACCACCGATATTGCCCAGGCAATCAAGTGATTGCTGGCCAGGCAAGGTACCTTATTAGTTGGAAACGGACGCTGGAAACTGGACGTTGTAAGTGCAAGTGCAGGTGATGCGCAGCTCAACCAAATCCATCTCTCATTTGGCTTTGGCTTGCCCCCCCCCCACCCCACTTACCCACCTACTAACTCCCCTACAATTCTTAATTCTTCCTCTCAACGCTCTCCATGCCAGCTGGTGGCTAGTGCTGACGTTTTCTGACGCGATATGATCATTTAAGCTTACGTCTCTCGTTATCAAAGGAAAGCCAGTATTATGCTTCCGGCAAGCACAACGACAATGACGTCCTGCAAAGTGGCAGCAAGTCTAGTCAGGCGGAACATGTCGAACCACTGGATTGGCCACCAGACGCAACCATTAGGCTTCAGCAATGGCACTGCATCTGCATCTCTCTGCATGCTAGTCTGCGCTCTGCACAAACGGGCTGCATGTGCCTCTTCTCAGCCCAGTTCTAGGCCATTCGCAGCGTGGCAAAGGGACTGTGCTGCACCGAAGGGGTGTGTGTGCAGGACGGGCGGGAGACAGGGATGCAATATGCTCAGTCGATTGCATTGCAGAGCCAGAGAGCGAAGAGAGGGGAGCTGTACAGATAGCGTGTGCAGTCATATGTGATGCTACCTTGCCTCCAGTGAGAGTCAAACAGGAAAGCAGTCGATTACGAGAGTCAAGCCCCGTTCTCGACCTCAGATGCGAACGAAAGAGGCCCCCTTTGGGGTGTGGCAGTGGCCAACCAGGGTGTTTTTCTCCTCACCTTGGAGGGACTGGTGAGACATATGCATAATAAACGGACAACAAACAGGATGCGGTTGGTTGCCGAGAAAAGCAAGAAACCGACGACGGAACAAGAGGCGCGAGGGGCGCGTAGGACAAAGCCGCTGCCGGGTTAGACGAGTGAAGGAGAAGAAGAGAGCGTGTAGGTATGTTGTGAGTGGCAGAGAGAGGAAAAGAGAGGGCTTGCCGCATGAGATACTGGGTCTTCTTGCTCGCCCGATGGAGAAGGCTCTCGACGTCAAACTCGCAACACTTCGGCAACACCGACAGCAGCGGCTTCGAAAAAAGGACAAAGCACTCACTCCTCCTAGGATGGAAACAGGAAAAGACAATAAGGCTTTGATCAACACGAACGATGGACAGCCACGGCGCCAGCCGCGCACTTTTTTCTTCGTCACTCACACACCATACCAACAACTTCGCGCTCTCGTCGTTGTGTCGTTGACCTGATTCCTGCCGCCGAGTTAGGATGCGCGCACCAGTTTATGCCAACGTCTATCCAGCCAGCCATACCACCACCCACTACCAATCCATCCCACCATCATCGACAGTACAGTCATCGTCGTTGTCGTTGCCAGGCACCTTCCTTCCTCTATCTTGTCACCTTACAGCAACTTGCGCCCAAATTGGCAGTGCCTCAATGCAACCCACCATCAGCCGTCCACGCACATACTTAGATAGGTCTGCGGGACGAAGAGGCGACATTTGACATCCTTTTCCCGGCAGGCTTGCCCGGTTCGGATTCCTATTTGCGATCCATCTCGCTCCCTTCCACTTCGTTGCGCATCGCTCGGACATTGCGACTCTAAGGTTACTTATTAATTGGGGCAACAACAGTCTCCAACAAGCTCGACTGCGGTGCTACTGTCGTCGACTTGTTGATCTGACCATTGTGTGCATACTTTGTAGGTCTCACTCAGCACAGCAAAAACCCGATGCCACGGAAGACCTGTCGGTAATCGCCCTCTCCGTCACTACTTTGACTGTCGCGCCGTTACCCGAGTCTCATCAAGAATTCTCCGGCCTTCCGCCCTTGCTGCGAGCAACCGTCTCTACGTACCTACCGTCCCACGTTTCTTCGACTGAACCAGTGCCCTGGAAAGGCACCCCCAGACAGGCTTAACGCGGGATTGACGACTCGGCAAACCTGTCTCGCCTGTTTCCCCCGTACGGATACTGTTTCTCATCAATCCCACGCGCAACCCACGCCTATTTCCTGCCACCCCACCGACCCTAGTCACGCCAGCAAGTCCCTGACTGCGCGCCGTGCAGGGCCTTCTCCCGCCGTCGTGTAGTCGCAGTCGCAAAGTGGCCCTGGTCTTGTCCCCCAGGAGCAAACGTAGCAATCGAAACCTCCTCTTCCTCCTACACAGCCTGCCCAGGCTGTGTTACCCCCCTCCTCGCGCATCGTCCAACCTTCCCTCGACGGCGTCGTAATACGACGTTTCCTTCGCGTTGGCCCCGGGTTGGGAACGCGCGCTTGCGCCGGCCTGATTGCCTCTTCTCACCACTTCCATCCGTGTTGTGGCTGGTTCCCGGCCTTACAGGAATAGCCGTTGACGACACTCACTTCGTGGAGTCGTAGAACGGAAGCTTCCCCTGGCGGCTACTGTCCCTCAACCTTTGCGACGAGCATCTGCTGTTTGCTTCCTCGCTTGTCTACCTGGGACGTGAATACGCGCCTTCGTCAAATCACTTGCTCGCTGTTGTTTCTGTACTTCTCGACGCTCACTTCCACTTCAACGGCGTCTCCGCCACTCATAACCCATCTTCATTGGCCGACAGCGCCGAGCCGCTCTTCTGCTAGAAATTCACGTCGCCAATGCCTGACCTGCTACCTCCTTGGATCACCACACTTCCCTTGCATTTTTTCATGTCACCCATTCGCTTAGCGTTCGGCCCTTCTTGCGATGGCTCACTCCTTTACGGAAGAGGAAAAGGTTGGCACGTCTTCATTCGCTCGCGGAGTATTCATACTGATTCAAAGTCAATCGAAGAGGTTTATCCTCGCGGAGGTCATCAAGACCAGCCACCTAGATGTTGGCCTTCTGGTGGGGTTTCTCAAAACACATACTATCGAGCCAGACTGGCTTAAGATGCAGTTGCCCAGCGGTATGTCGTGGTTTCTCATCATCGCAACCCTCAAGACTCTATGTGGTCCTGATAGTAGCGGATCAGGACGTACTATGGGACAGTGCCTCACCGTCACGGGCCAGATGTTCCAAGGTCCCATGAGGATACCGGATTTGAAGCGCAAACCCGTGAACGATCTTCAGGAACAGCCTCCCAAACGCCTGTCTGCAGCCTCACCGATGGAGCCACCAGCACAGCTGCCGCCCTTGGCCTCTGCTGCACAGAACCTGATGCCATATTCGTCGACGTCTGTACCTTCAGTTTTTTCAGCGCCTTCGCAGTCGCACGATTCACAACTTGCCAATATACAACCGCGGCCCGCCGGACTGGAGAACCCAGGAGCCCCCAGCGGTTCCTCAAGCCCTAGCCAGCATCAACAGGCATCGTGCATGCCTCGCAAAAGAGGCCGACCATCGCGGGCAGACAAGGCGAGACAGCTCAGGCCCTTGTTGCCACAACACCTTACCCCCCTTGCGCCCGCGCCTGCACCCCGGCCTATGGTCGCAGAAAGCCCAACGACGCCGGCAGAAGGCTCCGCTTACAGCTTGTCGCCTGGTCCATCCATGGAAGGACACAACGAGCTAGCAAAGCGGAAGCGTGGCCGCCCCAAACTGTCCGAAACGACACAGCCAGTAAGTGGTATCCGTGATGACATAACTTCACATGCATCTGACCATTTCTCAGAGCACTGCAATGGCAGAAGAACGATTAAAGTCGCTTTCGGCGCGATCGACACCCGGCCGAGCCTCACACGGGCCATCTGACGAGGTGCATCGCGATCCATATAACGAGGGCGGACCGCTGTCAAAAGCGCAGAAGCAAACGACCATTCCACACATCAATCATTTACAACAAGAGGGGTTGGCAAGATAAGAAGAAAGCAACGGCTGTGACGCCGAGAACCACTACCTACCACCACATTTACAAGTCGCACACCAGGCGGGTTGTCAAGGGGCTCCTCAGACGTACCAACGTCTCTGGCTCAGTAAGCCACAATACGTGACTCGGGTCGGACCATGTCGGGACCAGACGTCCCTGTGTATAACAAGCTATTACATACTTGCTGCGAGCAAATGTATACTTAACCACGCGGCGTTGTAGGCCTACTTGTTTTTGCTGTAAATCCAGGCAGAGTCCAGGCCTGCTCGAACTAGTCGGTCCTCTTTTTGGCCTGCTTTCGTCGAGGTCGAAGACGAACAGAGGGGGGGGGGGGGGTGCGTCGGGGGGTGCGCGTCGCATTCGTTGTAAGATGCATCAGAGGGGCCATTCAATGATACCAGGAACGCGATTGCCCTAGCCGAATAGTATTTCACGTAATATTCCCCATGGTTCAAGAAGGTTTTGATTGACTGCAATGTATTATTGTTTTGAACCAACTTTTACTCCTGATTGGTTTACCCAATGACTATGTTGTAGACCGATCCCATACGCTAGATCATGAACCGGCCGGGGGAAGAAAAAACAACCCCCCACATGACGAATGCTGCTGCAAAAAGAAAAAAAAATCACTAGAAGGAAGAGGGGAAAAAAACCCTCTGGCATCATCACGTCTCATCCCCGATGGTTACCAAGACTTGACAATCTTCTCGAGGGCCTCGACCAGGATATCGGCGTGGTGCTCCTGGAAGATGAGCATGGGCCGCAGGCGGACGGCGCGCTCGCCGGAGCCGCCAATGTTGATGCCGAGGCCCTTGGCCTTCTTCAGGAACTCGTCGCGGCGCGGGTTGTCGAAGGCGATGAAGGTGCCCTGGCCCTTGCCGCGCAGGTTGGCGAACTGGCCAGGGTAGCGGGCGGCCAGGCCCTCGAGCTTGGCGAAGAGGTAGTCGCCGACGCGGGCCGTGTTCTCGACGAGGCCGAGGCGCTCGACCTCATCGACGATGGCACGGAAGAGGATGGCGCGGGCCGGGTCGCCCATCCAGGTGTTGAATTGGCGGTAGGGCTTGTTGGGCCGCAGCTCCGGGTTGCCGAAGTAGTAGCCGGCGGTCTGGGCCTTCTTGGAGAAGGTGACCATGTCGGGCGGTGTAGGGAGGTCCCAGTGATCGTGAGCCCAGAACTTGCCGGTGGCGCCGACGCCGGTCTGGACCTCGTCGACGATGAGGAGGACGTTGTGGCGCTTGGTGACCTCGCGCAGGCCGCGGAAGAAGGCGGGCGATGCGTGGTTGTCGCCGCCCTCGGACTGGATAGGCTCGACGACGACGGCGGCAGGCGGAAGGTGGTAGGTCTTGATGAGGTGCTCGACCTCGTCAAGCGCGGCCTGCTCGGCGGCGGCGTTCTCCTCGACGTGCTCCTCGAGGGGGTACTTGAGGAGCGGGAAGGTGGCCTGGGGCCAGTCAAAGGCAGGGATGTCGAGCTTGTGAATGGCCTTGGAGCGGGTGGTCGACAGGGATCCGAACAGGCGGCCGTGGAAACCGGTGCGGAAGGAGAGGATGGAGAGGTCGGAGGCACCGGGGGACTTGTTGTCCATGGCGGACGAAGTCTCCTCGGGCGTGAAGTCGACGTCGTAGCCGCCGCGCTCCTGTTGACGGCGCCACATGAAAGCGGCCTTGTAGGCCGTCTCGTTGGCGTCGGAACCGGCCATGGCCGTGAAGACCTGGTCAAGCCCCTTGGGGGCCACCCTGAGGATTCCGGAGCGGAGGACCTCGGCCCAGTCCTCGGGCGGGAAGTTGCCGAGCGCGGGGCGGTTGATGATGGCGTTGACCATCTCGGGCGTCTGGGCCACCTTGGCGAGGGCCGGGTTGTTGTAGCCTAGGGGAATGGAGGCGATCTGGGCGTAACTGTCCGACAGCACGCGCGCGTGTTAGCTTTCTCCGATCAGCCTTTCGAAAGGGGGGGGGGCATGTCCACTCACACGTCAAGCAGCACGTTCCCGTCGGCGTCGACAATGTAGTTGCCCTTGCTCTTCTTGAAGTCGGTGAGCATGTTCAAGCTCCGCGTGTCAAAGACCTTGTGCAGGTCCGCGGTTTGCTTTTTGGACGCCGGGCCCGGGATCTCGGTCTTGAGAGACGGACCGGAGGGCTCGCCTGGGAAGAGGCTCGCGGAGGCGGCCATGCGCGGGGCGGAGACGCAGAGCGGCCGGCGCGGCAAGGCCGCGGCCGAGGACCTAGCCGCCCTGATGACCGGGCGGGCCAAGGTAGCGGAGGTTCTGGTGAAAACCATTGCTTCTGTGTTGCGTGTGGGTATTTTGCGTCTCTTCCTTCTTCTTCTCTTCTTGCTCTTTCTCTCACTCCGGTGCCGGCGAGATGGCTCTCAACGACTCTGCTCTCGTTGGGGTATCGTGGACTATATATGAAAGTAGGAAAAACTGTGCGATATCGGAGGGGGACAAAATGGTCGAACGGTAAGGTAACCTATTGAACAATTGGAAACAAACGATGATGAGAGAGCAAGAGAGACAAAAGGACGACTTATGAAGTGCGTCGTTGCGCGGGGGAGGGGCAGGTTTATATATAACGGGTGGCCACGGCTTATCAACTTCTCGTCGCGCTCTGTTGCCGGGTGGAAGCGTGATGGACAGTGGAACTAGTAGTTAGTCGGTTTTACACGATATGTACTCCGTACCTGGTTCGAGCCCTGTCCTATTGACTCGGGCCCAAGATACAGTTGCATGCCACGATCAGACCGGTCGGCACAGGCGACAGCTGCAGCTGCGGCAAGCTTGGCTCTGTAACTGCAGTACGTATCCCCTCAAACAGGGTCTAGGTAATGTACGGCGGGTTGCCAAGATTACGTGCCAGAGTGTGTGAAAATGCGGGGTCCTGATACCTCAGAGAAACACACACAAATCAGCACAGTGACACACTGCTTGGACCCGACCCGGGCGCCTTTTTTTTTTTTTTTTTAAAGGAGCTTTTGGAGGGGCAATTTACGCTGTTTACGCTGCCGCCGTTTGCGCCGCCACCTCTTCTTGATGCCGGTGCGCGGTCGACTGCTTCTGCCTTCGCGGAAGCCTGCCGTTTGGGAACAGTTGCACGACAGCCACGGTCACTTTGGTTCACCTCAACAGGCTTCCCTAGATCTCGGCGCAGGAGCCCGTCGTCCCGGAGCGGGCTCGACTTTGTCGAGGCAGCTTGGACGGGAATGTCATCGAGTCTGCGTTGCATACTCTTTTAGGTATCTTAGTGTACGGTTTCCCATCTGGTCGCCGTCCCCACAACAATTCGATCCTCGCAGCAATCTTACATTGGGTCAAGGAAAACTCTCGGTGTCGCTCCCCAGATCGTCAGTCCCCTTCCAGCCGGGCGTATCAGCCCATAACTCTCCCCTTCACGCAACTCCATTGTTAAAAGAAGACGGACCGACCGTGGTGGTGGGCACTTTGGGCAATGTCTGGGGTCTAGCGTCGCCGATTGCCCACTTGGTGTCTGCAAAACCCTTGAAGGCCGTCATCGGGACCGGATATCGGAACCGGGAAGCGTTGCCGGTCTGCCACCTATGTGGCTCACTGCACCACGTCCACAGACCTGCTCCGTCACCTAATTGATAACGCCGCACTCTGCGTGCGTGCGTGCCTACCTACGACGACTCATCCGTGCCACCAAATGGCTCGGAACGATAACCGCGAGTCTTCTTTCCTCCCGCCGCGGGCCCTGGCCGATGCCGGAGACGCTGTAGCCTCCCCGACCGGCAGACGGGCCGGCCGCGGATCTGCTCCGGAACACCGGCCTGTACACTACACGTTGAGCCTACCCGTCAGAACGGACTGCATAGGTAGCCCTTTAATCGAGCGACTCGATAACGATGAAGCTTTCGCGTGTCCTTTCAGCAGTTGCATGGATTGAAACGGGTTTCTCTCGCCACCACTGCGGGGATTCTGATTATGCAACAAGAAGGCTCCGTACGTCAAAGACAATCTAGCCTGTCCCATGTATCCAACGGTTGTCTCCACGCGGGTGCAAAGTTACCCCCCAAAATAATAAAATCAAGAACGAGACATAATGCTATGCAGATTTGGGTTACAAGAATGCTCTGGCCTGAAACAATGAATAGTGGATGCATGAACGCCGTGTCATTAGATGCTGAACCTGAACCGTCTGTCTTTCGACATGGATGGTATACGAAAAAAAAAAAGTCCTTCCTCCTGCTCTTGCAGTTTTGCAAGAGATGAAAATGCTGACATGGTGGTGGAAACGAAATGCGAAAAACCTCTCCGGCCGCACCTTACGCACTCTACACAACTCCATTGAGGATCGACCAAATCAGTGGCCTTCTTTCTCCTCGAGATCTTGCATGTACCTCACGAAGCTCTTCTTATGTACCTGTATGCCGTTAGCTCACATCCCCTTCTTGCTCGGGTCTACCCGTCAAACTTACCATTCCGGCATATCGCCCGTTTTTCAGGACGCACACAAAGCGAAGGCCGAGCTTGACAAAGCATTCATACACAAGGTCCATGGGAGACCGTATGTCAAGTGCCACAGGCGCCTGTTTTCATGATATTAGCCATGGTATCTCCTGGGTTTCTTCTCTCATGGTAACTCACCGGATCGATATACGGGGTAAAGTCAGTCTTGTCCACCTCCTCGTCATCATCGGAATCTTCGATGCTCGTGACTTGAGCCATCAAACACATGCTCGAGGCTTCATCGTCCAAGTTGTCCAAGGCGAATTCTAGATCGGGAGCCGGAATCAAACCAACGAGAATTCCGTCTCGAATAATTGGCAGACCCCCGTCGATCTCTCCGGCCCTGTGTAGTGTTTGGAGCTTGGTACGAAGGCTAGCGGCGGACACGGCGGGGGAGGTGCTGATGTCGATGGTTCTCTCTCGACGTACGCGGGGAACAATGTCGGCGAGATCTGAAGTGAAGATGGGCTTATGCTTGTTGTCGAGGAACGGGTACGAGTTCATGTTGGTCAACAGATCCTAGCAAGCATTAGTGATATTCCCCCAAAGTGACATGTCTCTTCCCACTCACATAGATGCTATTTGGTTCAATGGCGTCTGCGGTCCATTTTGCCACCAGAATCGAGAGGGAGAAAGGCAGCACGTAGTCTAGGCTGCCGGTGAGCTCAAAGAGAATGACGGCGAGGGTTACCGAAAGCCGTGTCACGCCGCACATCGTTGCGCCGGCGGCGACTAGACCATAGACTCCAGGCTGGATGCATGATCCCGCCTCTTTGGAGGCACAAGCACCCCACAGCCCAAACCCGGGATACAACAAGACCATGTATTGAACGACATGGCCAACCAGCCTGCCCATGAGGCCACCGACGACCATGGACGGCACATAGATGCCTGCAGGTACTTTCTGTGACCGAGTTAGAACGTTCGCCAGACCATGAGGAGCGTGTAAACTTACAATGCCGAACGTGATGATGGTCAAAAAGCCTTTGATCAGGAAGGCGGTGAAGAGGCTGAGAAGAACGGGAGGGATGTCATCGATAGCAGTGGGGCACAGGCCAAAATCCTCTCGTCCGGATCCGTCATGACAGGGAGCCGCCAGATTGAGCATGAGCTTCGCCACGGGTTGTTTGGTGTGGACGTTCCAGTAACTCATGATGCCGGTGACGATGGCGACCAACAAGACCTCAACCATCGGGTACGTCTTAATGACGCCAATCCTTCGAAATGACTTGGCCCAGTGTTTGGAAGCTTTGATGAAAAGCGCACCTGCGGCGCCGCCCAGTACGCCAAGCACAATGTAGAACACGATTTCGAAGTAGTGCCAGTCGGCGACGTACTTGACCTGGAACATGACAATCTTGTGGGTGCCATAGGGATTGAGGAACTTGAGCGACAGCGCAGCTACGATGCAGCAGAAAAAGGTCCGGAATAGCGTCTTCGCTGGAAAGAAATACGAGACCTCCTCAAGGCCGAAGAGAACCCCCCCTAGAGGGGCACCAAAGGCGACGGCAACTCCTGCGGCAGCGGCAGCGGACAAGACTTCGCGCCTCTTTGCGTCGTTCTTGTCGTATTTGTCGAAGAGCCGACACGCAATATTGCCTATGCAGGTAGCGATGTGGACGTAGGGGCCCTCCTTGCCAAGGCTGAGGCCAGACGCCACACTCAGAATGAGTGCAGCAGATTTGACAAGCAGTGTCTTCACACCCAGAAAACCATGCAAGACGAAACCGCTGAGGATGACACGGACTTCGGCTACACCACTTCCAGCAGCCGAGTAGTAAACCATCGGGGGCGGCACAGCAGCCTCAACCGCCTCGACAACTTCGGGGGGGGTCGGGCTTTCGTCACTAGCAGGATCATCCGCGAAAGGCGTGGATTCCGCCGCGAGATTCTCGTCAAAGGTCGTCATTCGATATGCTGAGGGCACCACGGTCTTGGTGGTCAATGTCATGGCACAAGCGACACCTGACAAGACAACGCATCCCGTCAGGTAGATGGTAAACTCAGTGCCGACATCACCAAAGGGCCAGAACCGCAAGACCTCGGACCAGGTCCGCCAATCTTGGCAGGGTCCTTGCTTGGGACAGCAATTCTAGAGCATGTTAGCAGGATCCAGCGAAGCTTGATCGTATGCAAGAAACGCACCCTCTCGCTGATATACCAACCACGTGCACAGTAGCCGTACTTATAGTCGAAGACGGTGGCCTCGGATAAGTTGACGACGTAGGCGACGAGGGCGACAACGAAGCCACACACGGCACTCAGAATCCAACCTTGGGAGGCATCGAAGATGGCATATATCCTCCCCCGGAAGTCCTTCCGCATTTTGAGCGCCTTTACTCGGTGGGCATCGACAATGTTATCGTGAACCCAGTCGGTCGACGTGAACTGGTCATACCACACACGCTCATTTGGCTGAATGGATCTCTTTGACTCGCTCATCGGGTCGGGGTAGTCAGAGAAAGCATAGGACAGGCGTTGGCCAAAGGACGGGTTGCGGCTGTGGTGTAAGCTTGCGACGCTTCCTTGATAGGTATATGGGTTAGCTTTCGCAAGTCCTTGGTACAGACAGAAATGGCACGTGAAGGCTTCGTCTAGGTTAACGTACCATTGGTGCTGTGGTTTCTCGACAGGCCCGGTGTAAGATACTTGGGGCTCTCTGGGCCGGATTGGTGACGGCGTATTCTTGCCCGAGGGCCCAAGAGCAAAGGCGAGCGCTCATCCGGTTCACCAACGGAGCCTCTTCGGGAAGAATCGAACCTTGGTCGTCTCGCGCTCATGGGCGAGGGTGGCCCCGAAGGCCCGTCATCGTCTGGTCGGTTGGCCATGGTAGTAGAGCTTACGAAAGCGGCTCGTACCGGCAGACTTCTCGAATTTGCTTCAAACCTTGTTTGCTACAACCAGTCTTTACCGAATGAAAGGGCGAGCTTGCCGTAAGTTGATAAGCAAGGGAAGTTGCACTATACAGGACCGGATGGCAACGAGCGCGGTTATGGGTTGGTCAAGTAGTCCAAAGTAAGCAGCCGTTTTCTCCAGGTTCGTTGAAGAGGACGTCCAGGGGTAGAGGCTCGGAGGACGGACTGTCTGAGTCGAAGCAAATCTGAATTTGGCACGTGAGGCAAGTTGGCGCTCTTTTCCCCTTTGGATTCCAAGGTTACGAAAACTAACCACGAGCACGGGTTACTATGATTGGAGGGGGCGGGAGGCGGATCACGACGAGAAAGGTTCGGTGTCAGATGCGACGAAGAGGTGTAGTGCGGGTGACTATCGTGAGCGAGACATGTTCCTTGGCGTCTTTCGCGTCGCCAACAGAAAAATAATAGATGTAAGGCGGCCGGGCGCGCGAGAACGATGATGGGGAAGAGGTAACGCGATCCTCGCGGGTGGGCATAAAGAGAAGAGAAGAAGGAAACCATCAACAACCTCACGCCGCCCCGTCGGTCGGGTTCAGTTATCCCAGATGGTGCGACAAGGCGTCGACTTGGCCCCCTCGCCCATCCACTTTCCCGAAGGAGGCCTTGGTTGGGCTGTGCACCAGGGCACGCGCGGTAAAGCTGAGGGCGTGATCCACCAGAGGAGCTTGTAGGTGTGTAAATTGTTTGGAGCGGTGGGAGTGTGGCCTTGGCTGTGAGGTCATTTCCTGGCGGGTGACCCTTGGGGTGGATGCCTCTGTAAGACACTTGGTGGTAGTCATTGGTCGGTGTTCTAGTCTGTTTACGCTCAGATCCCCCACACCGACAGGAGGACCCTGAGATTGCACCACATTGGGGAGTTACGACTCGTCAAGCCGACTGTTGCCCGCCGTCCTCTCATCCAATCCCACGAGCTTCAAGGTTCCATCCCTTGTTCCGATCTCCACATCCTGATTCTTCAGTTGACAGCCACAGTGCTCTCCCATCTTGGAATGTTCCCGATTCTGCTCGTTCCTCCTGAATATTCTCTGGAGCTCGATAGCGTTTTGACCGCCCATCAGCCAATACGACGCTAGGCCGGACAGCCAGCCAGCCAGCCAGTTCGTGACAGTGCTATTCGGTGCGTGAGAGACATCACACCCTCAGCAACAATACCAAAGACACACACACACACACACACACACACACATTCCCTCTTTCTTTCTGCCCAGTCTCAGACGAACCGAAAGGTTAGTTTCGGGCTCGTTTCGGAATATTTGGGTTCACGTCCAAAAAGAGGACCCAGGATCCTGGGTTCAGTCGGGGTTCCCAGGGCCAGCGGCAGCCATGCTGCGAACCCCAGATACAGCTTTGGTACCTAAGGTAGGTAGCTAGGCCCCCCAGACCCCCATTTGCAGCAGTTGGAGCCGCAACCTGCGCTCCTTAACACACGTGCTCCAACTTCTTTGAACTGCACAACGGTAGCGCCGTACCGTTAGAGTCTGACTACCTACCGAACCACCTGCATTCTTGACCCGTCACAGGCCTGTGGCTTTCTATTTTCGCCACCGGCGATTCGCGCCACAGCCACGGCCACGGTACCTATTCAACGACGCACCTCAATCACGGCGACAAGCCATAATCCACATCTGGGTGGCAGCCGGAGCTCCTACGACCCCAAGTGGTAGCCCGAAGTCGCCGCGTTGAGTTCCATTGCGGTGTGATTATGATTAGTTGAGCTGCAGGCTGGCGTCGTCAACATGTCAGACACTGGAGGAAAAAGCTTGACGGTACCCAAGTTCTCGTCCTTCAAGCCCAAAGCTTCGACTTCTACGCCGTTAGACACCAAAACTTCTCACGGCCGCAAGGATGAGAAGGACGACAAGTTCAAGGAGAGGCGATCTCGCCATGAGTCTCGGCACCATGGAGATCGCACAGAGCATCGCCAACATCGTCGCAAAAGGAGTCGCAGCCGAAGCCGCGACCGGTCAGTTGTCAAAAAGACGGAGTTGTCCAATGTCTTGAGCGTCGCCGAAGGTATCTTCTTCTTCGACAAAAAAGGAGACCCCTTGATCAGGAGATACGGTGGCAACGATCGTTCTCGCGTGCCCATGTACCGTCGTGGATACCGGGGACGAGTCCTCGGCTCTGATGGCTATCTATTCATCCACGGAGATGGTTCACATGAGCAATTCAGCATTCGAATGCCTGGGGAAGGCAGCGCTTCCTCGAGAGACAGAGCCCTTTTCCAATCCAAGGTTCATCGAGCCAAGCCGAAGCGCATACGATTGCGGAACGAGCCTAGTGGAAACCTCTCAAACGGCGTTGAAGAAGACTTTGTTCCGCTGAGCACTTCTTTGAGGCGACGGCACATCGCAGAGTCTCAGTCTTCCGGCGACGAGAGGCCCTCATACCGATCAATCGAGGGCAAGGCCAAGGCTCACGAGTTTTCTGACAGCGATATCGACCTTGACTCTGATGCTCAAGAGGAGAACGACCTCGATATGGATGACCCCCTGAAACAGCGCTCCATTCAGCTATCTAGGAAAGTCAAGGAGCATCCTGAGAACATTGAGGCTTGGCTTGAGCTCATCGGGCATCAAGACGTCCTCTTGAACGCCGGGCAGAGCTTGGACAGCGAGGTCACAAAATCTGAAATTCACAGCTTCGCCGAGATCAAAATATCAATGTTTGAGTCAGCATTGGCCCAAGCAAAGAAGCCCGAGGATGAGGAGCGCTTGCTGCTCGGTCTGATGCTCGAAGGCTCCAAAGTTTGGTCAGCCTCCAAACTTAACAATCGTTGGGAGGATGTGGCGAAGAAGCACGACTCGAGTTTCTGTCTGTGGAAAGCTAGAGTCGATAACAAAGTGACCAACCTATCGACATTTCAGTACACCGATATCAAGGCTATGTATATCAACCGACTAAAAGCCATTCTCAAGCAGGACAAGGTCTCAATCTCGCCATTTCCAGGTCACGCAACAAACGATTCGGATATCTCACGCTACGAGCAAATGATATTCGTCTTTCTCAAAGCCACGAGATTCACCTACGATGCCGGCTTCCGCGAAATGGCTATTGCGGCATGGCAGGCACTCCTTGATCTCAACCTCCAGCGGCCAGCAAACTACGAAGACGTGGCAGAGTTACAGGTACTCGATTCCTTCAGAGACTTCTGGGAAGATGAAGCGCCGAGAATAGGGGAGAATGGCGCCTCTGGCTGGAGGCACTACGTCCAGGTAAACGGCACCGTCGACCTACCAAAACCACAAACAGACGACGGTGCAATCCAAGGGTCTCGAGATGTGTATAGATCGTGGGGCGCAACGGAACGCCTCCGAGCAACGAACGCAAGAAGCCCAGCACGAGCCACGGATGATGTTCCCGAAGACGATCCGTACCGTGTCGTCATGTTCTCTGACATTGAGGAATTCCTGTTCGTCATACCTTCAAGCGCTGTTCCTACCGTCTGGAAACAGCTCGTTGACGCGTTCCTACTCTTCTGCTGCCTGCCCCCGGCGTTCCGAGCGAGTGACTGGACCGAAGTGGCGGAGAATGACACGTTAATCGCAGGCAGCATGAGCTTGTTCGAGAACGACGTACTCCAGAAGCCGAATGAACCTGATGTCATGGACGAATCTAAAAAGACGCCGACATTCAAACAAGACGGGTCTCGGCTCGTAGCGTCACCCGATCTACTCTTTGCTGGCCCTGACTGGTTCTCACTTTTCTCCGGTTGGACAAGTACATCGAAAGTTTTGGATGGGCCAGTGAAGCTAACCTTGGTGACAAATGCGATCCGGCTGCTCCTCAACTCGAAGGAATTCGGAGAGCTGGCTGAATATTCGCTTTCTATTGACGCTGTCAATGAACCTAGTAGCATCAAGAAGCGTGCCAAAACCTTGATCAAGCAAGACCCGGCCAATCTGAAGTTGTACAACGCCTACGCCTTGGCCGAATTTGTTCATGGAAAGGTAGAGGTTGGCTTTCAAGTAGTTGCGTCGGCTACCGGCTTGATTTCTGTGAGTATCGGTCTCTTATTCTCCTCCATCATTGGCATGAATGCTGACGGTATTATCACTACAGCCTCCCAACAACAGTGAGGGGAGGATCCTATGGAAAACATGGGCCTGGATGGAACTCCATGCCGGGAACAACGCACAAGCTATTGTGCGACTATGTGCCTCAACGGATGGGTCTCATGTGAATACCCCCGAGGCAGTGATCGTGGCTCCCTCGCAGCTTCTCAAGGCACAACAATCACTTTCAATGAACTTGGAACATGAAATCTCTACTGGGCAGCTGGATGATGCCATCATTACCACTGAATGCCTAGCACTCCTAGCATACCTCACAGCACAAGAAGGATCCGAACCAACATCCGAGGCCCAAGGAAGTATCTCAGCAGCCATGGAGAGAATGTGGACCATGTCTTCAGAGCTATGTGCCAGGGGCCATTCCAAGTCACCAACCCACGAGAGACTTCTGCAAGCTGGCGCAAGACTTCTTTACTATCACGCCAGTCGAGGGTGAGTGCTTTAACTTCCAATGATTTCAAAACTAACACCGCCAACAGGCCATTTCGACGTGCATATCTTCGAGATCAGCTCAGTCAATTCATTGAGCTGTTCCCGCGGAACACAATCTTTCTGAGCCTATTCTCCTGGGCATCGACTACATTTGGCATCGATGACCCGGTTCGTGACATCCTTCGCAAGGTTGCTCTCACGAACGAAACCGACTGCATCAGCAATCGCATCTTCGCGATTCGCTATGAGCTACAGAGAGGAAACGTGCATTCTACGCAAGCGGCCTTTGAGAAGGCACTTGACAGCCCTGCATGCGGATCTAATCCAGGTCTTTGGCGATCCTTCATCAGGTTCAGCTATGCCAGGAAGCAGTTCAGGCATAAGGCCAAGGACGTTTTCCTCCGAGGTCTGCGGCATTGCCCTTGGTCCAAGGAACTGGCCCTCGAGGCGTACACAACACTCATCAATGTTATGGACGAGTTTGAACTCAAATCTGTCTTCGACTCGATGTTGTCCAAGGGGTTGCGGATACACGTCGACATGGACGATTTTATTGCCAACCACGATAAGGCGAGAGCGGACTTATCTGAGGCTTCACGGACGAAGCGTAACAGGACGGGGGGTAAATATCCTAGTCGCTAATGTAACAACGTATTCCAGCCACGACGACAGGGTCTGATGAGGTGATTCAGGGCGGTGAACCATCATGAACATGAACCTGTGGTAAGATGCCACTGCAGGCTCCTGGCGTCAAAAATGACTGCATCCAAGTTTTCTACATGGGGACTAGCTTGGCTGTGGGACGAGTGATTAGGATTGAAAGTCCAGAGTAATAGGAGGAGTCAGAGTGGCATTGCACGCAACAGAAAAAGATATCCTAAAAAGGCAAGGCAGGCATAGCATCTTAGGTTGGTGAAAGGAACCCACCGAAACACATATTAGGACGGCTTACTTAGATGCAGAGTGACTCATCAGCCATACAGCGCCCATTGACTCTTTCCCCCCCAGTGCTCGAGGGCCTTGAGGCGAATCGGGGTCCATACAGGCTCACTCGGTGTGCCCCGCCCCGCATCAAGCCGCCCCTCTAGGCCAAGGCAGTCTGCCAGCAGCGCCTTGCCTTGGAGGCAAAGGTGGGGGTGGTGAAGGATTGGAAGCGCGCGGGCAGCTCTTTTGCCCCACCTTTGGCCTCTGTTCGATTGTCGCTTTTTATTAATTGCGACTTCCGCCGCTGCAAAAATTCCATCACCAACAACACCCTGACGACAGGACCCTTGACGACGACAATTTTTCTCACGCCTACGCAGGAACACACATAGCAAGACTATCTTTCACGACTGTTACTGTCGTATCCCTCGATACACTCCCATCCAAAACCACCATTCAGGCGGTCAAATCCGAGTACCCCGGAACAAACACAATCATGGCGGTGCGCGCGCAATTCGAGAATTCCAACGAGTGAGAAAAAGCCCCGCCGGAACGACCCCGCCATCGTGCGGCGTATTCTTTCGCCCGTACCGCGATGCTACCTGTGCCGTACCAGATTTGCTGACGCGCTGGTGTGCCCTTTCTTTAGGATTGGTTGCTTCGCAACTCTCACCAACTCGTATGCTCTCGTCGCCCCCGGCGCCAGCGAGAACTTTTACAGCGTGTTCGAGGCCGAGTTGCAGGGCGTGATCCCCATTTGCCGGGCCAGTATTGCCGGCGTCCGCATCATCGGTCGGTTAACGGCAGGGTAAGCAACGAGCACCTGGACCTGGCGTTTTCGAGCTTCCGTCGCTGACTTTGGAGGCTCTAGTAACCGCAAGGGTCTTTTGGTCCCCAACACCACGTCAGATCAGGAGCTCCAACACCTCCGCAACTCCCTGCCAGACGAAGTCCGTATCCAAAGAATAGAAGAGCGCCTGTCGGCCCTCGGCAACGTCATCGTATGCAACGACCACATCGCTCTCATCCACCCGGACCTGGAGCGCGAGACGGAGGAGATTATCGCCGACGTTCTCGGCGTCGAGGTGTTCAGGCAGACCATCGCCGACAACGTACTCGTCGGCTCGTACATGTCGCTCACGAACCAGGGCGGTCTCGTGCACCCCAAGACGTCGATACAGGATCAGGATGAGCTCTCGAGCTTGTTGCAGGTGCCCCTGGTAGCCGGCAGTGTCAACCGCGGCAGCAACGTTGTCGGCTCCGGCATGGTCGTCAACGACTGGATGGCCGTTACCGGACTCGACACGACGGCGACGGAGCTCAGCGTAATTGAGAGCGTCTTCAGACTGGGCGAAGGCCTGGGCCCGGACAACGTCAACACCAAGCTCAAGGACACCATGGTTGAGTCTTTCTACTAGAGAAGGACGATTCCTTGTCATCGTGGAGGAGGTTTTGGTAGAGACTGCCGGAGTATTGCTGGGTCGGGTTTTTCGTTGGTTTGGGATACCATTAATGGGCTGAGCACGGTTTGGTAGGCTCATCCCACGAGCCAGGTTTAGGGTTCAGTACATCGCGGGCGTATATCATTACGGCCGGCATGAATAAAAGTCCTACGGGCACTTGGCACCCACCTCGTCGTGCTAGCAGATTGTCGTCTGTGGCTCAATTTAAGGCACTTGCATACCGAGAGCGGACAGAGAAATTGATGCATTTGGCAGGTGTTGATTTGAAAAACCCAGTCACTCCTCGTCTCTACCCCAACACTGTCTCCCAGGTTGTCACCGACGACGACGGCCCAGTGGAAACGTGCAGTTTCTGGAGAACAAAACTTGAGTTACAGGTGAGAGGAGCAGGTCTCATCGCCAAAATTACCATTCGCACAGTCTATCACTACTACTGCCACCAAATCGACACAGACACAGACGTGGACGGTACGGGTGGGGACAGCGACACGTTCTAGTCGCCGGTTGAGAACATGCGCTATTTCGGGCGAGCATGCCGGCCATCCAGGCACACAGTGGCATGGGACGTGTATTTTCTAGCAGAGGTTTTGTGTTTTCCTCTTGGTTGGCCAGCCGTGCAATGGAGATGTTCTCTTTGCGTGGACAAGACAAGGGAAGGGATCTCCACGCAGCAAGTGAGCAGATACACCACGTTTTTGCTTCGTTTGATACACCGGTCCAACGCCATCTCCGTCGGGCTACGGGCCAGGGCGGTGGAGGCGTTGTGTGTGGAATGCAACCCGCATGCCTGAACGTGGCGATAGGGGGAGCAGACAGAGGACAACAACGGTCCGTCGATTTGGCACAGCAGACAGTAACTACTGGTAGGTTTGTGCAAAAAAGGGTGATTTTTCGCCGATGACTCAGCCCGTTAGTTGGGGCCCATCAACGTCAAGCGAGGAGGTACGACTACGGACAGCTCGGAATGTACGTAGTAGTTCAGTGCCTAGTGCGTATGACAACAGCGAAGATATGACAACAGCGAAGAAGGCGTGTCTGTTTGACTCGTCAGACTCTTGCAAAGCGTCGTGTGAGTGACGAATGGCCGGCAGCGGCGGCCTCCGAGGACGACGATTTCCCAGCACCTTAGGCAAGAGTCAGGTTCGGCGGCGTTGAACCGAATAGTGCTATGAAAGATCACGGCGCGGCGTTGGTGGCCTTTTTGCACGTCTGGCGACGTCTCTCGAGACTCGGATGACATGCACAGGATTAGAAGCAAAAAGCCACAGGCTGCACAGACATCAAGCAAGACAAGAAGTTGGGACGGATGGACTGCATGTAGTGCGACTTCCAGGGTCCAAAACAGGGTCCTGCGCACAGATCACAGGAGACGGCGCGGGGGAGGGGGTTTACCGGTACTCTGTACGGATAGTCTGTACGGATACTGGACAAAACAGAAACACTTGTTGGCAGTCTGGTGACGACGAACTGGAGTGGGCACGGGTGGACTGGACTCAGTGGCTGTTCGATGATGGGTCCAGCAGACAAACGGAGATGCCCAACCACCGCCAATTAATCGCCGTCTTGGTTTTGTTTTTGTTCATCAGGGTCTTCCCAGTGTCTCGTGGCCGTTGATTTCGGGGAACCAAGGTTTCTTTCTTCTTTTGCCGGTTCCCTGCGTCATTCTCAACCGCAGCCACGTTCACGTCCACTTTCTGCAGCTATCCGGCCTCGTGGGAGCCAGACACGCATATCTTTACATCTTGTCAGGGACTCCCCGTTTCTTCACCTCTGCACTATTTGTACCCAACTATCTGAGTATCAGTACATACATATACATGAAGCACCACGAATCTCACTTGGATCGCAGGCTTCTCTGTCATTTGAGTTCACTGCTATCCGTACCGACCTAACCAGTTCCCTGACTCGGCCCGCTCACCCCTCGCGTTTTTGGCCAGACATCAACATCGAACCACACCCCCCGGCCTGTTCTTATCACCACTCTACCTACTTTACCTGAGCCCAACTCGTTGCACAAGCTTGCTCACAACTTTGTGTGCGGCTCTCTCGGATCGTCCACCAAGCCCTGGATCGAGATAGCATCCCGTAGCTCTCAGCCACAAGCGCAGTTCGTGTGTTCACTTGCGACTCTGGCAGCTTCGACGGCTTCTACCATCCTGCGCCGCCGACGCCCAATAAGCCAACGCTCTCATCCCTTTGTCCTCAATTGGCGGCTGCTTGCGCACTAGAGCGCTCCGCAAGGGGTGTCGCCTTCGCCGTCTTCGTCGTCTTCGTCCACGCACCAGTGCAGCTCGACGAGGTTCATGCGACTTGTGCTCTTCGCCGCCTGTCAACTTGTCCAAGGCCGTCTACCTACCGCGGCGCTCGTTATTCTTCGCTTGCAGGGGTTCCCGGCCTCTGCTCTCGCCCGAAGTCTGTCCCCTTTGTTCAGCTCGAACCACCACCCATCCATCCCCCTACCGAGCCGACCACCAAACCACATTCCCAACCAAGTTCCAACGCTCTCCCCTCGGAAGGTCTTCGTTTCCTCCGGGCTGGTCCTAGTTCGACAAGGGACGATCCCCCGTTGTTTGTGGTCCGAGCCGATCCATTTAGCCAGCATTCCTGGCTGCCCATTACCAACCAGCCTGCGAACCCTAGCCGTCCTGCCAGGAAGACGAGAGAGAGAGATATTGGATCGATCCACACGAAACATTAATCCATCATGCTAAGCCGTCACGCCGTCGCCGCCTCCACACCCGAATCCCAAATGTCTGTCCCACGCCCAGCTACGCATCACTCTTCTGGAATGAGCGGGACTCAAACTCTACCGTACCGTGCACATGGTCCTTCGAGCATTGGTCCAGAAGACGAACTCGCCTCCCCGACCGCTACCCCCGGCACTACCATAGACACCAAGCCGCCTGTCCTCCCAGAGCCGTGTCGCGTTAGCTCGCCTGGTCCCGATCGAAGCTTTCCCCAGCTACGATCAGGTCACCATCAAAGACAGCAATCCGCCCCAAACTTTCCGTCCTCCTCATACGGCAACTGCTCCATCCCCCAGGTCACCGTATCGCCATCCATTGAGAGAGCGAGAGGCCGTCCCCTATCGGTCACCATGCCACTCACCGGAGATAACAGGAGCGGTGGAAGATCATCAGATGCCGGACGAGGCGGTATTTTGAGCGGCTGGTTGGGTTCTGGGTCTTCCAATCCGGTGGAAGACAACAGCTCAACGAGTCATGTGGCCAGGATGAGCGAAAACACACCAGAAGGGGCGTCTACGAACAAATTACGCAGGAGGCAGCCAGGCTCTACCGAGACGACACCAAAAGTCACATCGCCAAGTACATCACGGTTCGCCTTCTTCAGCTCGCCGTTCTCCAAGAACACCCCAACCCAAGTCGATCCCAAGCAGGACGAAGAGCTGTTATCACTCAACGTCCAAGACGCTCTGTTTCCCCCGTCATCTCCGGCCCATCGAGATGCCTTCTCGCCCGCCGCGTTCAAGAACCTTGAAGTCACCGCCGTTGGCCTGCTGACGAAATTCCAAAGCGCCTATCAAAGACAGGACGCCGCTCTTCGGGAGCTACGAATCGAAAAGGACGCCCAGAACGACGAGCACGACGAGGCGGATACACGAATTCAGCATCTCAAAGTCCTGCTGGAGAACATGGCCTCCAAGGTCGCCGAGCAGGAGCAGTCGATGCAGCAGCTCATGACGGAGCTGAAAGCCGAGAAGAAGGCAAGACACGAAGAGCGAATGATGCGCGAACGGAACCGTCCCATCTCTGAAGGGTCCTCAATATCGGAGGATCTCGGCGTCGACGATGACCAGGCCAGGCGGAAGTGGAGGAAGAGCGCGGGCTTCGACACGGACGAGGAGAGCGTCGAGGATGTCAGTGTCTTCTCACGATCGCGGAGCCCTACCACCGCCGCCCCTAGCGTATTCGAGGGAACCATCGCGGAGATGTCACCGGCGCCGCAACCGCCCAAGGCCAACACGCTTGGACCGCCAAGAGCGACGCGGTCATCCATCCAAAAGACCACGCCGCAGCAGACGAGCGTCTTTCAAAAGCTCATGCGAGGCGTCACCGGCGACGCCGCGAAAGAGGGAGACGGCTCTTCGTCATGCGCGAATTGTTGTGGGCGAGACGAGCGAGCGGCGTGGGATACCGTCAGTCTGCTGAGGGACGAGAATCGTGGTTTGAAGCATCGCGTGGCGGAGCTAGAGACGTGCGTGGACAGTGCATTGGATGCGGTCAACGGTATCAGGCTCGACTGATCGGGTTGCTTCCGGAATGCAACCCGCGAAAAGGGGAAGCTGAATCTCTGCGACATGACGGCGACTTTCGGCTTGGATTTCGGAGTTTTGTAGGATGGGGGTTCCCTTGGGAGTTTATTGAAGGACAACGCGATGCCAAATGAGTTGGCATAGTTGACGTTTGGTGATGTACGACATATACCTCCTCATACGAGTCGACAACTAGAGAATGAACAATGTATCAAGCAGTCACGATGGACCTAATCTGGTTATGTGTGCCATTCGTTTGATTGGTAAAGTAATTCGTACTGTGCGCTAGTGGTGGCACCAGCACGTAGACTCGCATGCGTTCCATAGGTAGTCATGTTGTCAAGGCCGAAGGATAAGTAAGTTGCGCTGACACTGGGTATTGTTATCGGAAAACAAGCATTTCAGCTTGTCGCTGGGAGAAGTATGGACATTGTAAAGGGGAAGGGTGAGATTCATGAGACGATGGGTTGAATTGAAACGATGGGTGCCTGTGTCTCGCTGTGCCTGGCAGGATGATACGCCTGCCTTTTTTATGGCGCTGAAGCAAGGACAGGAGGAAAATCAGGAGAGTGGGATGGAAAAAGACGAGGAGATGCGTTTGTACATACACGACCCGGGTTGCTGCAGGGTCAGATCGAGAGCATAGATGCGTTTGTTCAGTAGAGTGCAATCCGGTATCTTTTTTCCAGAGTATCCGATCTGGTATAGTGCCCGTATCATGTACATGAGAGGTATGCCTGGAGGGGAGGGGGGCTATCATGGTTAGTCGACTCAAGTTCCGAGGGCGATATAGTGAGTGTTCAGACACGCCCAAATGAAGCGCTGTTTCCCATTCTTCGCAAGTTGTTCTTTGGCCGCTCGAGTCCAAGTTTGTATCTGTGTTGGTGATGCCGACTCTGCACTGGTACGAGCCTCGAAAATGGTGTCTTGATCCAAGAGCATACGAGATATTTCAATCTCGTCACAGCAGCTAGCAGTGCCTGACGTTCCACCAGTCCGCCGCCCGAGCAAAAGAAATGTGTCATCGGTTTTCCTGCCATTCGCATGGTTCATATGGCTCTTGGAGCATGGAAGACGAGTCTCACGCAATTTCCAACAACCACAACTCGCCCTCAAACGTCGTCGAGACCGCATAGCTCTCTAGCACTTCACACAGCTGCATTGTATCTTGGTCGCGGGAATTCAATTTCGTCCATGTCTAGACCCATCCAGCGAGCCGGTCTGCCGGCTCGAGAGGTAAATGTACATCGGAGCAGCCCCTTCTCCCACTTCGCCTTTCCATCCTCTCGGTTCGCAGCCCTTTAGTGGTGGTCCTTGCCGTGGCTGTCGCCGTGGTGATGGTCGTCGGCCAGGAAGAAGTACTCGTACGCGCAATAGCCGGCAAAGGCAACGGTCGCGATCCCGAGACCGGGGAACGATCCCTTGAAACGGTTGAACCTCGTGAAGGGGCCCTTGTATCTCCATGCCTCTCTGTGGTCCTCGGTCGTCAGTGGATGTCACGGCGTCTCCAGAAGGGCATCTCGGGGTATACTAACGCCCTCTCCCAAGGGTCATATCTGGGCTGACCGGCGGCCTCCTTGAAGGCTCTCATGTCGAAGCCGGTAACATTGGGCTTCTGTCCGCGGACGGACGCCATCGCTAACCTGACGTCGAAGGAGTGTCAGCCGTCACCGTCTCGTTCCTCCAACACCAGTTGACCTCTTGAGAGTGCAATTACCTCGTTGGCTGCATGATTGCTGTGTTGATGTCGTCTTGTCGTACAACAATAGGCACTTCGGTGGTGGTCAGTCGAGTTGGGAGGAAGCTGATTGGAGATCTTTGAGATGTTGTCGTCGGCAAGTACCGCGGTACGTACCTGTCTGGCTTAGGCCCAGCACAGACCACCCCTGGTTGTCCACAGTTGGCCGACCAGAATCAAGGCTTCAGGTCTCATTCACACATTCTGTCCCAATCCGCGACATCCAGACGTTCTTGCCAGCTCTTTCGCTTCGCACGGCCTCGGGCGACGAACGACATCAATCGACGCGAGATATTCACCACTCTGACAGACATTTGGGCGCACCTCCTCGAGCCGACCCAAACCCCGACGACCGGCGGCGAAGAACAAAGGAGCTCTTTCGTGCCAGCCCCCGTCCATTACTCGCAACTCTAGACGCAAATGCAGGGCCGTGGATCGTCCACAACCCCTCAACCCCCGACACGCCCTCGCTCGACGACACGGTGAATCTCGACATTTTCGAACGAACCAACCGAGAGGCAGAATTTGTCATGCCGCCACAGCTGACTAGGTTCCCTGGCGGGCCCAACACCATATCACCCTACCACCAGCAGTTCCCTTCCCACGCCCAAGGTCACGGTCCTAGCCATGGGCCACCCTTAGGTGCCAACCCTTCCTACCTCAACGCGAACGCCGCCCAACTCAGTCCCTTCTCCACGAATGGAAACGTCCTCGGCGGCACCCCCGGCCTGAACGGCGGCTTCCCAATCAGCGCCGACACCGGGCTGGGGAGCCATGCCGCGCGGATGGGCTTCGCACACGCGGCAAGCCTGCAGCAGCAACAACAGCAGCACGGCCAGCCGCAACACAGCTTTGCGCTCGATCACGGCGCCGCGCCGCCACGGACGACGCAGAACAAGGGGAGGATAAGGGAAGTGTGGAAGCACAACCTCCACGAGGAAATGGCAGTGCTGAGGGAGCTCGTCGACAAGTATCCCTATATTGCCATGGTTAGCAGCCCTGCAAAAACAAAAGAAAAGCAAAGAATTCGCACATGGGCCGTTGAACAGAAGCTGACGAGCCGAGACTACAGGATACGGAATTCCCAGGCGTGGTATCACGGCCAATGGGCTCCTTTAGAGGAAAGAGCGATTACCACTACCAATGCCTGCGAACCAACGTCGACATGCTCAAGGTCATCCAGATTGGGCTCACACTTTTCAACGAAGACGGCGAAACCCCACCCGCGCGACCGAACTCTCAGCAGGATATGGAACTGAGCGCGGCTCAGCGAAGAGCGGCGTCACAAGGCCCGTTCCCCTACGCATGGCAGTTCAACTTCAAGTTCTCCGTCAAGGATGACATGTACAACGAGAAGTCGATCGAGTCATTATCCAGCGCCGGAATCGATTTTGCCTCCCTCGAGAGAGACGGCATCGACCCCCACGAATTTGCCTCCCTCCTTATCCCATCCGGCCTCGTGTGCTTCGACAACGTGAAATGGATCTCTTTCCACGGAGGCTACGACTTCGGCTACCTCACCAAACTACTCACCTGTAACGACCTCCCCAACGATGAATCGGATTTCGACCAAGTCATGAAGTTGTACTTCCCGTCAGCTTATGATGTTAAGCACCTCATGAAGCATGCCATCCGACTTCACAACTCGGGGCTCCTGACCCCTAGCGATCCCAGTAGCGCCGATATTCTCCAGAAATTCGAACACAAGTCTGGTCTCGAGAACATCGCCGATTCCCTAAAGATCAAGCGTGTGGGGAATGCGCACCAGGCCGGCTCAGACTCCCTTCTCACGGGTAAAGTTTTCTTCCAGATGCGGGACAAGATTTTTAACGGAGAAATCCCCGAAGAACATGTCGGCAAGGTCTGGGGCTTGGGCATTCCTGAGCTTTTGGTGCTGGAGAGACTGCCGTTCGGCAATAATGGAGGCAACCAGGACTCGGCACAAGGTCAGGGTCCTAACGGCCAGCACAACGGAGCACCCAGCACGCCCAACACCGCTAGCGTCGGCCTCGTGAGTACACCGGCCGCGCAATCGCACAATACCAACGGCATCTCCATGGGGCCAATGACGCCAGGCGGGGGCGGCGGAGTGTTCGGCAACTTTGCCTTTGGGGGCACTAGATAAGCTCAGACATGCACGTCTTCCCGCCAACCAGGTTTTGCGCAGGGGAGGTCCCAAAGAAGCTGTCAGCGTGCATTGGACTTGAATCTTGGGGGCTGGCCACGGTGACTGGTTCTCAAGCGGAGTCCAACGGCGCTCGCCTTCGGTTTTGCATACTTCGTCTATACATTCCGTGGGGTGACCTATTTTCCCCTTGTTTCCTGGTCGAAGGGAGGAAGCTCAACCTCGCTGGGGGTACACCAGGTTCAATTTTTCCACGAAAGAAAAAATGTAACCGAAATGGCAATATGTTTTCCTGTCTGGTTTTTTCTTTCTGCGCGGTGACGTATGGAGTTGGGATTCGGGAAGGTCCTTGGTTCCAGCATCACGTAGGGCGCAAAAATCTGCGGTGGTGATTATGGCGGTCGGGTTTTTATTTTCACTTCCAAAACGAAAGAGAAAAAAAAACATCTGGGTGATGGTAGGGTTCCTTTTTCTGGAGGTTTTAGGGGTTGGGGCTCATGGGTACTCCGGCTTAAAGACGACGTTCGTATATGCATGCCACCTCGGGACACCTCGTGCGGGCAGACAAGTTTGA
>PJEX01000204.1:0-43130 GCA_005350895.1 Colletotrichum tanaceti
TTTTTTTTTTTTTTTTTTTTTTTTGCTTTTCTTCTCCCTTTACCGATTATGACGCTGGACTGTAGAAGATGGGGGGGAAAAAGCCTACATTTCGCTGTTGGCGTGAAAATGTTTCCTACCCGGATGATATGTTAGTCTGGCCGGGTTTATGGCGTTACGGCATATGGCGTTTGTTGGTTGGTGATGGTGGTTGTATGGGAATTTTTTGGGCTCGGGTTTAAGCGGGGGGTTTTGTTTTTCGGATTGGCCTGGCATCAGATGAGAATGAACAAGAATTTACACCGTTGCCATAAAAAAGACGTACTGCATCATCCGCGTGGATGTCGTGATGCCACCAGGTTCCCGCCCGTGACGATTTGTGCCTACACGTTGCCACTTCCAACAAGGTCCGCCCACCCAAACCCGGCCATCAATCAAACCACGGAGACTCGTGACGATACAGTGTGTGAGGCACGGGGCGACCGATGGCCACGGCGCTTGTTTTGTTGTGTAGCAGAACCACCTCATCCTGAATCATGCCTCGCAAGCTGGGGGAGACGCCGGGGGAACCAGTGATGGAAATCGTGGGCAACGCGCGTGTGTTTGAATCGTGTGTCTCGTTCATTCGACATGTCTACCTAGAATGAAAGCCAAAGATACGCCGGTTGTAATGTGATGTCTATAACACACCTTATTTCGAGCAGCCTCTGCTTTATTGGTCCCGTTGCCCTTCCTGATGCCGCCCCTTCACAAAATGCCCTGCCATTGTGGAAGCAATTCTAGACCCCGGGTATCATGAACCATCTGTAGTGAGAGGGCGTGCTTAAAGCGAAAGAAAAAATAATGATAAACCAGTACGGGAAAGAAAAATAATTAAACTCCGCCAATATGAAAAAAGCCCCCCATATGTGACCAACCCCCAAGAAAAAACCATTCAGCTAGAAGGTAAGAGACGGCAAAAGAGGCGCTTTGCCATCCGTAAGCCACGAGGCCTTCCTGACGTGGGAGCCGAGCTTCGATCCGGTATACCGGGCCGCCACCTCGGTCCATGCCTCGACAGTCCGCTCCCACGGCTTAAAATCGAACGTGCTAGTCCAGATGAGCGTAGCTTTGGTCGGCTTGCCGTTCTCCTTCTCGACCCGGTACTCGAGCTCGTGCTTGCCCGCCCACATGAGGGGCCGCTGCTTGATGGTCAGGTGCTTCAGCCGGGGCATCGTGTACGCCATTCGAGCGGCGGCGAGTGAGACGTTTTGGCGGAAATCGACGAGCTCGGAAGACTCGTTGATATTGTCGCCCTGCTTGTGCCACTCCGTATTGTACCAGATGGAGCCATACGATATATGCAGTGTCTCGAGGTGCCAAAACTCGGGATAGTAGGGACGGCTGGTTAGGAAGGGCTCCGTATCTTCCATGCCCAGAGGCCAGTAGGGGCGGAGAAACTCGCGAATCCGCACGACGTTGGTGATGTTCAAGTTCTTGAGGTGCTGAGCGGCGGAGCGGAGCCTTTCACACAGCTTGGCGCCGCTGTCGCCCTCGGCCAGAGTCTCGTGGGGGATCTGACGCCACGACGAGATGGTGTTACTGGCGATTATGAGCGACTTGAGCGAGATGGGCCAGTTGTTCATGGACCCAGCGAATTCTATGACAAGTTAGTGAGAGCACGCTTTGCAAGGGTGAGCGAGAAGGGGGGGGGTTCCGCACGATTGAAGTGAATTTTGCGTGTCTCTTTCTTGCGATCCTTGGTAATGTCGAAGCGAGCTTCTTGCAGCCCTGGCAGTCTCGCGATAATGTCGGCGTGGGCGGCAGGCATCAAGGCGCGGTGGTTCTGGGGGCTCACGGTAAAGGACCTGATAACGCTGACGGCAGGCAAACGGTTGACCCTGTCGAATTCCTCGTCCTGGCCGACAAAGTCTATCCAGGAATCGGCAAACCGCTTCTCGCCGATGTCCTTGATGTTCCACCTGCGTCGTTGCCATAGCTCAAAGTTGGCGTTGCGAAGGTCGCTAGGCGACGAAATGCTCAAGGTGAAGTCGATCCCGCCGCTGACGGCCTCCTCGACGGGCCAGCGGCTCATGATGCGGAAGAGACGGTGGAAAGCACGAGTGAAGCAGGCGTTGTTCTCCGCCTTGTCCTCCCAGGTCTCCTTCTTTTCGCAGGGATCATTGTCGTAGGCGGGCAGCTCAACGTGTAGGTTGATCTGCTTCACGATGCCCCGGCGGGAGCCCACCATGGCGGTCTCGAAGTCGTCCAAGTTGGCCTGTGAGACTCGGAGGACGGCAAAGTTGAAACGTTCAATGATGGCCTGCCACTCCTTGCAGACCAGAGCGTAGTCGGCGATGGAATCGGACTCATCGCCATGGCGCCAATAGTCGACGACGTGCTCGACGACTGCTGCGCGGAGCTCCGGGGGCAGCTGGCAAAACCGTTCCATCCTGCTAAGAGGAGGCGATTCACCGCAAGAAGGCATGGTGCGAAGCAATGAAATAGAGACGGTGGCTCTGCGAAAGAGCGGGAGAGGTTGCAGGATGAGACGGCACGACGTTGACTTGAGTTCGGCTGTGGCCTGTCACTCTCCGCTGAGGCTGCGGTCGGTAAGTATCGGTCAGGTCGGAGCAGGGCAAGGCAAGGCAGGAGGGAGGGGCGGCGTTTGGTGGGCAAGAGTCCAGGCGGGGGGGGGGGGGATGAAGCGCACCTGATTGCCCTGGCATAGGTAGGTAGGATTGGGAGGATGGGGGAGGACGGAGAACAGAACTGGAGGGACTGGAGACAAGAGGGTACATCTGCCAAGCCGAGAGGGAGGATGCCGCAGTGAGAGTCTGGCTGGGAAAGGGGAGGTGACAGGTGCGATGACACATGTACTACGCTGGTACCCCGACGAGCCGAAACCCTCCAAAGTACCGGATTGTACTACTCGACACCAGACCGGCCGGGGCGTTCGTTCAGGGCGGTCATCATGTGGTTGGGTTGTTGGTATTAACTGCACAGAAAACGGGTAGCGGGCGGGTGCGGGGAATCAATATTGTTAGTGGCAAGCAGTTGGTAGAAGCGGTAACCAGTAAACAGCAAGAGTCGGGACAACCTCCGTGGTGGGAACAAATCAGTCGCCGAGATGCAGTCAGTCAGTCTATCATGGTCCGGGGTTGGGCCATCGTATGGTGTTTTCTGGAGGCTTGTTTTCTGTTTGTCGACCTTGAAAACCCAAACGGGGAGAGGATCAAGTGTTGGAAGAGGTACGAGGTACACATGATACCTACGACTACTACGTACATAGTTCTGGCCACTCTCCAGAAATCCATAGTAGGTACCTTACTCTCATCAAGGTATCGCTCCTCCTTCCCCAGTCGCCAAGGTCTTATCGCAGCACATCCCGCCATCTTGGCTCTCCACTTTCTCTGTCGATAAGAACCTATCGATAGCACACCCACAGTTGAGTATTATGTCTTCAGGGTCCAGTCCCCATCCCGCAGATGAAAGGGGAAGGAGGATATAGGGAGGTGGGGAAAGGCGTACATTTTCCAGTGTCAAAATTCCAACACGAGCCGATCGTCCACAAGACAACACTGCCACTCGCTCTCCTGACAATCCTCAGATCTGCTTGTCGCAGGATGGCAGGCACTGGACCAGATGCCGCAACACTCTCACCGCCAGCCAAGCCTGGACTGGTCCCCGCCAGTGTTGCGGGCTGGAACCGACCTGGACTGGTCCCGATGGCCGCCGGGTTTCACTGCGCCTCTCCACTGACACGTCTGCACTTAAGGGGCGGGGCAAGCTTCTCACCCAGTGGAGACTCCAGGTTGTCGTTGTTGTTGTTGTTGCAGGTCCAGTTCCAGTTCCAGTGCGTCAGATTGTCTACATAGTAAGCTACCCAGGTACTGTAGGTGGCCCAGGTACCCGTCGCTCTCACTGATCCCTCCAACCCAGCAGCAGCAGGTAGGCGCTCTCACCCTCACTGAATCAGGGCTAGTGCGGGGTTCTCGCCGCGCCCACTGCTTGCATTTCTGGACCTGTGGTTGGTTGTGATCGTTCGTCTCGGGTGTAGAGCAGCATTGTGAGCTGCGCTATGTGGATGACTCTGGTCACTGGTGAGGTGCTAATTATATTGCTTGGTGGAGAGAATTTGGAGTTGGAACCCTTGCCCCCCCCGGACCTCACTGTTCTCAGCGCCGATGACGAAACCTGAGAAGATGCAGCCTCTTTTCTTTTCCTTCTTTTCCTTCAACCTCTCCCCCTCCTCCCCCTCTCTGTGCTCGCTCGTTTCGCCCCAAATCCTTCAACAAATCCTACAGAGAGGAGCCGAGTTGACACCATGATTGAAGCGACGAACCCACCTCTTGCGATGGCCTCGAAGCCCAACGGCCTCCAAGCTCTGCGCGAGTCCAAGCCGCCGGCCACCGATACCTTCACCTACCTCACCATCATCGGCGAGGTCCTTTCCCCTGAAGTCCTGCCCGAACTTAACGACATCCTGCATGATGCCCAGCTCACCCAGGATATTGGATGGGACCTCGTCGAGATGCTCGTGCCTATCCAGGGCAGCGAACAGTGCCTCGAGACCATTGCCCAGCTCGGCAACCCGCGCGAGGTGATTCTCAAGGTCCTCGAGGTCCTCGAGAAGACGGTCGACGAGGCCACCGACGAGGAAGACGACCCGACGACGACGGCGATCTTTGTCCACCTCGTCGGAATGCTGAGCATTTTGCACAAGCGGCTGAATGTGGCGCGCCCCTCGCGCTTCGTCCACACGACGCTCCAGAGCGTCTATCGCACCTACCATCCGCGAAACCCGGAAATGACGGCCGCCGTCATCGCCCTCATCCGTTCGCTCTCGGGTGAAAAGCGCCCGCCACTTCCCACTCGCCAGTCCAGCAACAAGCTCGATACGCCCTTCACGAAAAGCGATCCCAAGAAGCATGCGCCCGACCCGGAGGCCGGGCAGAGGGAGCAGCTCGCGCCCACCGAGCCCGACACGACTCAGAGACTGCTCCAGTCCTTCATCACCTGCATAATCGAGGCCTACGTCAACTGCACAGGCATGGAATGGGCCTCGCGCCTTTTGGAGTTTTACAACCCCGAGCGCGTCGTCATTCGGAAGAGCGTCTTGCGTGCCTTTAAAGAGGACGCCGACCTCTTGGCGAGGGATGCCCTGGTTGGTCAGCTGGTGGTATGTACATTCGTCCGATGTTGCGGTGCTGCGGGGAGACGGACGAACTGCTAACGGGTTTGAATTACTCAGGCTCTTGCAGGAGATCTCGGCCTGAACAGAGTGCATGCCCTCTCCGTCAAGGACATCTTTGAGGAAACCATCCCTAACAGCCCGCTGGCCATCGACACCGATGTCCTCGGCCCCGATTCCATCAAGCTCTCCACCGGAGGCGTCTGGTGCCTGGTTGCATACTGGCTCTTCTCGGCGGAGGTCTTTGACGCGGACTACGAGCAGGTGCAGATGACAATGTTCCCCGATCACCTCAAGCTCCTGCAAAACTTCCTCGGCGAGGACCCGCAATCCCGCATCGTAGGCAACCCAGGCACCACCGAGGCACTCGTCGTCATGGGGCTCTATTTGGAGAACTACAAGCGTATTTCGCCGTCGGACGGCGACTTCATGCCGTACCACCATCTCCTGACGCTGGTTTCTGTCTTCCACCCATCACTCTCGGTCCGGAACGTGGCGACGACGCTCGCGGGCCTCGTCTTGCACGACGACCCCGACGATAACGACCGGCTGAAGATCCTCGAGGACCTCCTCGAAAACTGCATATTCTCCGCTCTGCAGGCCTCGGCGGTGACGTGGTTGAGAGAGGAGTTGATCATCGCCCAGAAGCGCAAGCTCACAAACCGATTCGCGACGGCAGACGCGATCGACGCTCTGCAGTACGCGCTGTTCCCCAACATGGCGTTCCTCAAGGAGCAGGACGCGCCGGCGCTCTGGGAATACTGGGTGCAGAACTTCCCCTTCCACCTCCAGGTGGCCAACTTTGCCTACTTCTTGTTCGCGGGCACCAGCTTCCAACACCTGGTGCCGGCCAGCATGCCTGGGGCGGTGGAGCAACGCTACGTCGAGCCGTTGCAGCATGCCGCGCAGACGCTGCTGACGGCCATCGAGAAGAAGGAGGTGGACGACCAGGGACAGGGCGCGGAGGTCGCGCAGCAGCTCGACATTTTGACGATGCGTCTAAAGAGCCTGCCTCTGCAGTGAGCTTCTTTGTACATCAACCAATGTCATGTCATGGGCGCTCCGGCGCAGGCAAACCGGGGTACTCTTGTGATGTGGCTTTGCATTTTGGGGGAGTAGGTTTTCATGGTGCGGGAGGGAGTTTATGAGTTACGAATTACTTTGGGCTGCTGAGCAACGCGGCAACCGTATGAATTTAAAAAGCAAAACCACTAAAAAAAAAAAAAGGTTCCCCTCCCCGTCTTTGCCAACTGCCTGGATGCTATGGGATATTCGCAAGAATGATGTTTAATGTGTCGTCTCTACAGATGGAACGGAAACGTGGCGGCATGTGCCTGAGCCACCGCACAAACACTCCCATATGTAGAGATCGCCACGGTCTAGGTACACGGAATTTGGCGTATGTATAGAATATATACCTCCTACACTACATAGTAGGTACTGTGCTCCGTACGTCGGCACGTGTCGTCTCATCCTTCACCCTATCCACCCACGGCCACGTCCAGAGAGTCCCAGGGCTTCTTCCTCAAGACCCAAGACCCAAGCATGCAGTGAAAAGAGAACAAATGGCACTCTGACGCATTCTGACGCGTTTGGCTCTCACTTACCCAACCGATGACGGCACGCAAATACTTCACGGCCTGCCTTACCTTCTGATTGACGGGCGCAGGCGTGGCGAGTGCCCCGTGGCTGTGCTTCGCGGACGGGAGACAGATGGTCGCTCCATTGGCTCACAAGAGCCCAATTCCAGATTACCAAGTACAGGGATGGATCACAGGTGTGGCGCCAGCGATGCACACTAATATTACTTACTGCGTGCCTACCACGCCACTTAGAGCTTCTGTGTATGTGTGCAGTAAAACAAGCACGACTGCATGTCCGAATCCGGGGTCTCAGGTCGGGTCGTGCGTGTTTTGGAGGGACTCATGGTGCTCGTCAAGGGGGATGGAGGTTCGAGCCAATTTTGGGTTCAGGGCGGGATAAATCGCAAAAGCGGTCTAGACAGCACTTGAGATTTCGTGGATGGGTGCATGTGCATCATCATGCCGTGTGCCTGACTTGTCTTACGGAGGGCTGTCGAATTTGATTGATGGACATGAAAGGATGTGCGTTGTCAACGAGGTAACGTCGAGGAAAATCAATCCCAATACGGGAGGGGGATGTGCCAAGGCGGTGGTGATTTAATTCGACAAACGGGTAAGAGTCTCCGGTATTTTCGAGCACTAACACAACGCAGCATCCGCAACATCGTGACATGTACCTACTAACAAGCCCCATTGCACGGGCCAGCCCGGTCTAGCCAATGTCAGCCGCCGCACAGACCGGGGAACCGGCCAGCAGCACTGACAGGGACAAATCCTTGCGTCCGTTACGCCCCTAGCGCCATCGCGGATGTGATGTCATCGAGGCAGGGGCTGGGAATTCCAAGCTCACGCAGACTTTGATGCCTTTGCTCTGGAGCGTGTGCGTAATCGTAAGCCTTCCTCACAGGCTGACAGGCTTGCTTTTCGTGTGAAACCCTCTGCTTCAGGTACTGGCGGCACTTTGGGTGGTGCTTTACCCGAGCAGCACCGAGCAAACTGTGGTGCGGTTTTGTTTGTCGTGTGTGTCGTTATTCCTGGTACCTACGGATGGATACCAGGAGAAGGTTGGCGTTGTCTCTTCTCAAAATACCTAGGTACCTAGGGATTCCGTCACCTCTTACTCTTCTTCTTAGGTAGTCTGTTTATGTTGATCCTCTTGGCTCTCCTCTTACTCTCTCAAGGCTCTTTTCTATCTCTACCTCTCTCTCTCTCTTCCCCCCCCCCCTCACTGTACAGTACGTCAATATCCGTCCTCGCATGACAACGAGCCAAGACCCCGGTGACGCGACGTCCACATCTTCAGTATTCGCCCCAAGCCCTCCCGCGCAACTAAACTTGCCCATTGCTGTCGCACCAAAGGCACCGTCCTTAACTCAACCCATTTCTTCCGCACAGGCTTCAACGCTCTTATTCTACCGTCAACCCTCCTCATTCAGCTATCTATCGCCTTCGACAAAATACTCAATTCCAGATTAACCACACGCGGAAACCAGCGCCATCATGGCGCACCCACCCACCGCGGCAAACCTCGCTCTCGGCACGACCGCAGAGTCCGAAGCGTCTGCCACTCCGCCGCCTGAGGCCCTTCACGTCGACGAGATCAGCCGCGAGGGCCAGCCTGTCGCTGTCGTAAGAGATGGAAACAAGAACGTCGTCTTCCCCTCCTACATACCTCCCGAGATCGATTCGCCCAATCCCCCATCGCTGCACGCAGCAACTCCCGCCAATTTACCTGAAGTGTCGCCGAAAGGAAGAGAACCGAGGAAGTCTCCTTCGTCCAGCCACCTAGCCCCCGAAGCCCCTGAGCCGTCCGCTTCGACAAACCCTCAGCATCGCCCCTCCGTCGATCAAAGATCAAGAACGGATGCGCCAGCACGAAAAGCCGGGCCTAGCAGCGCAGGCTCCCGCCGTGCTCCCAAGCGCGCGGGGACATCCTACCTGGACAGGGCTCTAAGGGAGGCCAGAAGGCGCGATTCGATCTCCAGTTCGAGCTCGGGCGACTCGTCAGACGACGATACCCAAGACACAAGGACCCCCGCCGATAAAAAGGCCGCCCAAGACAGGGCCGACGCAAAACGCCAAAAAGAAATCGCCGACCGCTACCGTCGGTTCCACGTCGGAAACGAGAACTACAACACCAAGGGAAAGGTGAAGAAGGATGGTCGTCTACGCATCTCGGTAAAGGAGACGGCAAACACCGGTTATTTGGCCAAGGCTTTGGGCCAGGCCGTAAAGAAGGTCGTGCCGGTGCCCGAGGGCGAGGAGCGTGCCGAAGACGACGACGACGACGAGCGTCATTCCGTCTCCCGCTTGTCGTCCGCCACCACGGCCACGGCCGACCGCGAACCGGCGCCGCGACTCAACATTGTCATCATGGTCATTGGCTCGCGCGGTGACGCTCAGCCGTTCCTCAAGATTGGCAAGGTCCTCAAGGAAGATTATGGCCATCGCGTTCGCATTGCGACCCACCCTGCGTTTCGTGACTTTGTTGAAAAGGACTCGGGTCTCGAGTTCTTCTCGGTCGGAGGAGACCCCTCCGAGCTCATGGCCTTCATGGTCAAGAATCCCGGTATGATCCCGACGCTCGACGCTGTCAAAGCCGGTGATATCGGGCGACGCAGATCGGCCATGGCGGAAATGTTCGACGGGTTCTGGAGAGCCTGCATCAACGCGACCGACGACGAGAAAGACGTGCACAACCTTAAAATGATGGGGGAGAAGGACCCCTTCATCGCCGACGCCATCATCGCCAACCCGCCCAGCTTCGCCCACGTCCACTGCGCCGAGGCCCTCGGCATCCCGCTGCATCTCATGTTCACGTTTCCCTACACGCCAACCCAGGCTTTTCCCCACCCGTTAGCGAGCATCAAGAAGTCCAACGTGGACCCGGGCTACACAAACTTCATCTCCTACCCGCTGGTCGAAATGATGGTCTGGCAAGGACTGGGTGACTTGGTCAACGACTTCCGTGTCAAGACCCTCGGCCTGGACGCCGTTTCGACGCTGTGGGCCCCCGGAGCCACGTACCGTCTACACGTCCCCTTCACCTACCTCTGGAGTCCTGGTCTTGTGCCGAAGCCCCAGGACTGGGGTCAAGAGATTGATGTCTCCGGCTTCGTATTCCTCGATCTGGCCTCGACCTTCAAGCCCCCTAGCGACCTTGAGAAGTTCCTCGATGCCGGCGAGCCGCCCATTTATATCGGCTTCGGCTCCATCGTCGTCGATGACGCTGACCGCTTCACCGAAATGATTTTCGAGGCTGTGAAGCTCGCCGGGGTCCGCGCACTGGTGTCCAAGGGATGGGGCGGCCTCGGGGGAGACGAGATGGATGTGCCCGACGATATTTTTATGCTGGAGAACACCCCTCACGATTGGCTCTTCCCCCGGGTTAAAGCATGCGTCATCCATGGCGGAGCGGGAACTACTGCCATCGCTCTCAAGTGCGGCTTGCCAACCATGATTGTGCCGTTCTTCGGCGACCAGCACTTCTGGGGCAGCATCTTGTCGAACTGCAAGGCGGGTCCTGAAGCCGTGCCTTATAAGCAACTCGATGCCGAAAAGCTCGCCGAGGGCATCAAATACTGCCTGTCGGACGAAGCGAAAGAAGCGGCCGCCAAGGTGGCCAAGGACATTGAGCTAGAAGGTGACGGCGCGAAGAACGCCGTGAAGACGTTCCATCGCCACCTCACCTTGTCCGGAATCAACTCGATGCGGTGCTCCATTCTGCGAGATCGCCCCGCGGTCTGGACGGTCAAAAAGACCAACGTCAAGCTAAGCGCCTTCGCCGCTGACGCCATTGTTGAACGAGGAGAACTGTCCTGGAAGAAGCTGAGGCTACTGCGACACACCGAATGGAACGACTTTGAAGGTCCCGGAGAGCCAGTGACGGGAATAGCGGGCTCGATTGCCGGAACCATGGGCAACGTATTTGGCGGAATCGGAAGTGTGCCATACCGGCTGGCCAAGACTTCCCACAAGCGACGGGAAAAGAAGGAGAAGAAGAGGAAGCTGAGGGCGCTCAGAGACAAACGAACAAGCGCCAAGAACCGAAACCCTCAAACCAACCGCGACCTCCATCAACATGTCGAGATCAGCAACGACGACCCGCAGACAAACGGCGACCGGACGGAACAGGGTAACGAGGACGGGCAAGAGGGCAAGAAGCAGAGGAAGGATGTTTCAAAAGAGCAGCCCCAAACGAATGGCAACGCGTCCTCCAGCAGACCCGGTGGCCAGGACCGTCGGGACACGATGTCGTCGGTCGACACAGGAACCGACGTCGAAGACGCCGTTGATGAATACGCCAATGAGGTTGGCGAAGGCTTCGGCAGGACGGCCCAGGCCATAGCGAAGGCGCCAGTGAATCTGTCAATGGCAATCGCACAGGGATTCCATAACGCCCCCCGCTTGTATGGAGACGACACCGTCCGGCGGCCTCCTCGGGTCACCGGCATCAGCTCGGGCCTCAAAGCGGCGGGTAAAGAATTCGCATACGGCATCTACGACGGCACGACCGGCCTCGTGCGACTCCCTGTCAGAGGGGCCAAGAAGGAAGGTGTCAAGGGCTTCGTCAAGGGGACAGGTATGGGCATCACAGGATTCGTCCTCAAAGACCTCAGTGCCATCATCAGCCCCTTCGGCTACACCCTCAAGGGCATCGCCAAGCAGGTTGAGCGAAAGAAGCAGCCCGACAGGGTCGTCCGCCGGGCACGACTGGTCCAAGGGCAGCGTGAGCGGCGCCAGCAGGCTGCCGACGTCAAGAAAAACCTGGACAAGGAAGTCGTGTCTGGTTGGTTTACCATTCGCGAGCTCATGGAGACTCTTGAGGCGGAGGAGAAGAAGAAGGGCATCCGGGGCATGCTCCCGTCCAAGAAGGATCGGGTCAACAACGCCGCCTTCGAGAGTGTCGAAATTGCCGAGCGGGCGCTCCAGGCAATCAAGAAGGGCGACGGCATAGACACGGTCGTCGGTACCGAAAAGGAGCTTCGCAAGACGGACGAGAAGCTCAAGAGTCGCGCCGCGAGGCACAGCGCCGATACCCGACGCTCCGCCGAGGCGGAGGGGGCTCGCAAGTCCGCAGAGAGCCCGAAGGCGAGAGACGACATCGCCGAGAACGAGGAAGGGGAGCATGAGGCCGAGGCGGCGGACAGGGTCGAGGCGCGGGACAGAGCCGAGGAGACACAACAGAGGGCCATGTCCGGCGGAAAGCCACAGGCGAACGGCGGTGCAGAGATGGGAGGACCCGCGCGGGCCGACGGCGAACCTAACCGGCCCAGCGTCGATCGCGTGGGTACGGCTCAGGTCTAGAAGGTTGGGAGGTCGTCGTCCACACCGGCGGATCCGTTGGTCCTGAATCCATTCCCGCAGAAGAGCAGGCGAGATCGCCCAGGGAAAAGATGTTTTGGCGTTTGCGTGGACCTTTTCTAGAAGTTTCAACTTATACCCCTCCGTTTCTTAACTTACCTATCCGTAATTTTCTTTTTTTCCCCATTTTTCTTTTCTTTTGAGAAACAACCCACCCCCCTGTTCTAGGAGTAGAGTGTAATCCCAGCAATATAAACAGATCATGGCAGCACACCAGAACATTCGTCGACAACCAGACAGGTTTGCAAAGTGAGGTTGCGGTCTCCCCGCCTCGTTAGTTCTCTAAACAGCGACGTCACAAGATAAGGGGCGTGATGATCAGTGGCCTCATCAAAATGACTTACTTATGGGCGAACAATGTGAAACTACAAATTAAAACAGTCCATGTCAATGTCTCGCGCCATGGCTCTTTCGCGACTATCCATCCGCAAGAGACGATGACGCCCGAACAACCGCAAAACACTTCACTCGTTGAGACGCAGTTTCGGGCCAAGACCACGTGAGCACGATGGAAATCGGGGGTATATTGACAAACAAAATAAAATAAAAACCACGAGCGTAGGAGGGCAAATGTACATACATTGTTTCGCAGAACAGGGAAGATGAAGACGAACTTGCCAGGGCCGGGGGAAACGATGAATTTCAGCTGCCACCGCAAGCACCCTCAAGAGCACCCCCTTCCATCCGCCACGATTGCATACCTAGCTACCTAGGTGAGGATATCCGTCCCTTATAAAGCCGATGGGGGGGAGGGGAAAAAAGACAAAGAAACCGCAGAAGACCAAGTACCTACCTACCTAGCTAAATCCGAAGCAAAGCTCGTGAACGCAAAGTGAAACTCAGCTTTTTGTTTTTGTACACCACCACCACCACCCACCACTAAATGATTGATCACTCGCTTTCGTCAATGTCCATCGACTCCTTGGCGGCCCTTCCTCGCGTGGTCCGCGCCGACGCCCTTGTTGCAGCCCTTGGGGTTGGCTTCTCCTTGGTCGCGGGTCGCGCCGGCAGCTTCGTTTTAGACGCCGCCGCCGCCGCCGCCGACCTGCCTTTGCGTCCGTTCGACTTGGGCGGTGGTGTGGCCTCCTCGGCCCCCTCCTCCTCCTCCTCCTCCTCCTCGTTGCCTGCTTCTTCCTCCTTCTCCGACTCGGGCTCTGCGTCCGGTTCAGCTATCGCCTCGACTTCAACTTCGGACAGAGGAGATTCGTCACCGCTGTCGTCGGCTTTAGCAGCGGACTTCTTCGAACCCTTCTCGCCATTCTCCTCATCGGGAGCCTCGGAGAGGACGGAGGAGCTGTCTTCGTCGTCGGACTCGTCTTCGGGCTCGCCATCGACGTATTGCCACTTGCTGACACCATCCCACATTTCACGATCGTCGTCCGAAGAGTCGCGTTCGGTGTACTGAGAAACCCTGGTGGCTCTGCCGCTACGTCTCCGGTTCTCTGGCGGAATATCGGACTCGGGACGCCTCGTCTTGACCTTGGCGGGTTTCTTGACCTTCTGCTTCTTCACTTTTGGTTCCTTGGGCGCCTTGGGCTCCTTGACCCTGGGCGTCTGCCTTGCCTTTTTGGCTGGCTGGTGATCGCCCTTCTCATCCACGGATTTTCTCTTCTGCGGCGCCATTAGTCTCAACCTTGGGCATGCGATAGCAATGTGAACCAACCTTCTTTCGGTCGATGGACTTGAAAATGCCATCCAGCTTCCCGTCAATCTCCGCCGGCAGGTACTGCTTCTCGGCAATCTCTTGGGCGACCTGGTGCGAAGGCAGAGCAGTGTAGAGACCAATCGGCAGGCCAACCTTGCCTGGGTACGCCTGGAAGCTCCAGTTCTTCCTTTCCTGCCACTTCCTGATGACGGCCTGTGCCAGGTCGCTGACGATGTACAAATTAACACTCGCCTCCGGGTCGATTGCATCGCGAGTCTGCTTGACCCTTTCGGCGTACTTGTAGATGAGTCCCAGGTTGTCCTCGGTTGCCACGTTTGCGAGGTAGTACAGGATGTAACGGCCGTGGTCCGCCAGGTCGCTCGCATAAGCCGACAATTCGTCGCTGCTGGCATCGTCGACATTCTCTGGCTTGGTGAAGTCGGGATGGTGGGCCAGCAGGGAGATGAGTCGACCCATAATGGCCTCCATGGGATGCTGTTCGCTCATCTGCAGTGCGCGGACTCGAGAGCGGATCCAAGTCTCGACACGCTGCTTCAGGTCGGCGGTTGGCTCGAAAGCCGTCAGAAACACAATGGTGTAAAACCGCGCTCGAAGTTTTCCCTGGACGAGATATTTCTGGAGCTTCTCGATGAACCCTCGGCGAACACTGATATGAGGGTCCTGCGCGGTGAAGGCAAGACGGTTGAAGTCGGCAGGGGTCAGGAAGTCATCAAAGTGCTTGACGGTACACAGCTTCAACAGCAGCTGCGCAGCCAGAAGGCGAAGCCGCGACTTGTGATGGTCCGGAGTGTCCTTCGTCTTGCAGAGCTCTCCCCTCTTGGCGACCAGCGTCTTGAGCAGCTTGAAGACCGGGACGGCCTTCTCCTTGGCTTCCTCGACATCTTCCATGCTGCGCAGTCGATTGACGAGGATGTGCATCGACAGACACTTGGCCTGCAGCTCCTCGTTCACATCGGCATCCTCCACCCAATCGGGGTCCTTGTCTGTGGCGTCGGTTCGAACCTTGAGAAGGATTTGCTGTACCGTCATGTCGAGGATGTCATCGTCCGAGTCCAGCGTGATCTTGGGTGCCTGCAACTCAAGCTGTGCGACAGACTGCAGCCTGTTCAGGAAGTGCGACGAGCCGTATGTCCAGTCTTCCATGACCTTCTCCAGCAAGCTAGTCGCGTTGACGAGACCCTTGTCGTCGGCCTTTGCCAACAGAATCTTGATGGCATACTTGGCAGACTTGACAGGCCGGCCGTACAGAGCGTAGTTCACGAGAGCCTGCGAAAACTTGCGGTCTTGGGGGATCTCCTCGGGGTATTTCTTCGAGTACGACGCGCAAGCCTTCAAGGTGTCGACGACCGTCGAATCGTTCTCGTTCGTTTCTGTAGGGGCTTGTTCGATCAGGCCCTTGCAAAGTTCACCCACGTGGGTCTTGAACAACTCGGGGTTGCGCTGGGAAATCTCGTTCAGGATCTCGTGGGAAACGGAGCCCAGGCCATCCTTGTCATTCCTGGAGTAGTCCAGGATCGTCGCCAGATGGCTGCGGTTGAACAACAAACAGGCCGAGCGGTAGAGGAGGGGCAGGAGAGTGTCCAAGCTCGTCGCGACCTGGCTTGCGTTGATGCGCTTCACCAGCTCCTTGATGGCTTGGCGCACTGTCTTGTAGTCGCTCCCGGCGCTGACTGAAAACCTGACAAGTTGGTAGGCGCGCCTGTCGTTCAGGTTGGCAAACTTCTGGAGGTCCGTCTTGACCTTGAATGGGTCCGGGAAGAACTGGGTGATGTACTGCACTGTCCTCTCCAGATTGGCCGTCTTCCGTGGCCGGTTGTCGTCCATCACACCGCCGTTGTAGCTCTCGCATTGGTTGATGAAAGCCTCAAGTACCTGCGCAAACTGAGGTTGGCGACCCTGCATGGCGAAAAAGGCCCTCTTGGCCGCGGCGTCCAGCGACTGGGTGAGGAGCAGAATTCTCTCTGCCCGGACTCGGTCTTGGTCCGCCACGCTCGCTGTCTGCGAGCTCTGGCTGGCCGCGGCTCTTGTGTTCTTGGGCGCTTTGATGGGAGGGTAGGACAGTGGCACCAGGCACTCAAAGAGTACGCGATCCAGCAGAATGTTGAGCTCAGAGTCATTGGCGTAAAACGCGTTGAAGATGCGTGATGGGATCCCGGCCAGGGCCGCGACGACGCTCTCCTGCCCAGCAGCCAACTCTCCGGACCCGACAGCCCACAGCTTCGCGAGCAGAGTCATGGCATCGACTCGAACAGCGGTGCGCTTGTCACGGCAACGGTCAGCAAGGCTGCTCAGCACCGAGCCGTCCTTGTCGACGCCACCAGGTGCGGCGAGCTTTGTGACAAAGTCGCGGAAGCTGAACAACTCCATCACTTTGACAGCAGCCAGACGGACCTTTTCATCGCCATCGTTGAGCTTCTCTCCGAGGTGCTTCACGAGCTCGGACTGTTCCTCGCGGTTGAGACCAATGCCACCTGCAGATGTGGCCAAAATGTATCCAACAGCGGTGGTCCAGGCGGCACGAATGGTTGCCGTCTTATCGTTCCTTCTTCCCAAGAAGTGATTGTACGCAGACGAGTGCGTCTGCGCAAACGACTGAGGCGACAAGGGCGTTGTGAGAACGTTATCGGATATCTGGCTGGGAGCCTCATCGGCCAGGCGCAGCGGGGGGTACTGGGCAGGGTCCAAGACGGGCGGAGGCGGCGGGCCAGCAGCGCCGATTCCGGAGATCATGTCACCGAGCGTCTCAGTAGCCAGCTGTCGAAGATCCACGTTGTCGGCCGAAAGCTCTGCCTCGACCTGGGGAATGACATTTTGCAGTACCGACGGCGCGGCGCGCCACAGCTCCCTGATGAGGTAGTGGGCCTTCTTGAGCTCCTTCAATTCTGCGTCCGTGGGGCCCCTAGGCGCATCCTCGTCTTCGTCCTCATCATGACGATTCCCAACAGTCTTTGCTGCGAACCGGGAGGCATCGAGAATAACATCGCTGAAGTACTGGCTAACGTAGTGCACCATCTTTTCCGTGCATACGTTGCAGATCTCCTTGGCCATGAGGTATGCAGCCGGCTCGTCTTTGGGTAGCAACGTCGACTGGCTGCCATTTTGCTCGCCGCGCTCCGTGCGGCTGTGGAATCCCCCCGGGGGCGCTGCCCTCAGGAATTGGGCCATTATCACCTCAATGACCTTGGGGTTCATTCCCGATGCCTCATCGACCAAGGCAATTAGCATTTCTGTCATGGTGTTGCGGACTTCTTTTGAAACGCCCTCTTCAGGGCTCGAGTTGGAGCCAGAGACACCATCAAAAAAGACCGAGAACAGCTTGAGTAGCATGTCATCGGCGCCATCGACGTCATTAATCAGAAGAATACTCTTGACGTCGGTGAGCGCCGTTAGCACGTACTTGTGCTGGCTGTGGTAGGGATGGGCTTGATCGTTCAGGGAAGGAAAGATATGCGTGACCACGAGATTGAAGAACATCTGATAGATTCGTTAGCTGGGAGACAATGTGTGCAATGTGGAATTTGTCGCCTACCTTGGTCTGGTCGGCGGTGAACGGCGCGTCAGGCGCACACAGGCGCAGAATATCTGCTATGCATACTGCAGCATACGCCCTCACGCCCTTGTCCTTGTGCACCAGCAGGTTGCGTTGGCCCAGAGCGTGGGCGACATCGTTCAGAGACTCGACATCGACAGTGTCTTGATCGAGGCCGCCGAGCTCCTCGGATAGAGTCTGCAGGCGGTTGAGCAGTTCGGTGGTGGGTATGGGCTTTCCGGGCTTCCAGGTCAATTCTTCGTCGAATTGAAGGCTGACAAGCTCCTCTCCTTGTTCCTCCTCGACTTCTTCCTGGGGTTCAGCGCGACCGCGGCGGGGCGCCATCTTGGGGAGAGGTCCGTTGCGGGCGCTCGGGGGTTGACGTGTTGGTGAAGCGGGGAAGGGCTTGTATCGATGGGTGTCGTGGATCGACGGGAACGTGTCAGGAAGTCGGCGATAGGCGCGTGAGCAAAGTCATGGATAGAAATTGGCGCGTCGCGAGCACTTACGGGCGCGCGGGGTCGCAGGTCCAATTGTGGTGGTGGCGACGTGAGGGGGAATGAAGATGAAGCTGGCGCTCTCGATGTTGCGACGAAAATGGATGGGAATGGGAATAGTCGAGTCGTGTTACGCGCCTGCGCCTACAGTTCATCGGGTTTCGCGTGCTTACCTGAGCTAAGCAAGAGGAAACGACCAAGGTACCTACCTGCTGGAACAGGAGCTTGCAGCTGTATCCGTACCTTCCCCCTTGTCGCGGCTGTGTGGGTGGTCTGGGCGCGAACGCATGTGGGGCTGTGGCTGCGCTGCCTCGGGTGGCTGGCGACGGAGGTCGCCGTGCCATGTTCAACGACCTCTGTCTTTGATTCAGTTCGTTGCTCTCTCTAATTTTGCCGCATCTCAATGCCCATCTATATCCCTGCCTCGCATTACTTGACTTCTTTTGTATTATTGTTCTGATATAGCATAGAAACTGGTTTTACTAAACTGGCTCTGCCCCTAGCTTCCTGAGTCTACTTCTATCACTGGCAGAAATCCTGCCGTCGTCCCCGAACTGCATTCGTTGAAATGCATACATCGACGAGCGAGACCCGAAGTGGCCGAATACTTTGATCCAACATGGAATGTGTATTCTGGAAAGTCTTGAGAGCCTCCCCTTATCTTAGTAGAGTTTCTGGATGCATTTTCAAGTCGAACTGTCGTCTTGAGTTGCAAGTTGCATCGGATGAGCAGACATCAGCCGTCCGTCCGATCGGAAAGTTATTTCGAACACAGGGGCAGGTCGTCAACATAGGGGCATTTTCGTCTTGTTCTCTTTCAGGGTCTCATATCTCCAGCTATCAAAGTCTGCCCCAATGCCGGAATCGTCTATGACTTAGGACAGGAGATGCAGTGGGATGTTACAGTGAGAGTTCTTGTCGCACCTTCCTAGACTTGCTCTAAGACTGAATACATCTGCACTGCCTTTTTCATTTTATGAGGAATTATACATAATGGTCATATTTTGTCAAGCTACGTGCATTCAACAGTTAAAAATGCCTGCTTCTGACCTAAAGATTTTACTTCGAAAGGTCAGGTGTTTCTTTTGAAGCATTCTCCAAGCAATAATGTCCCATTGTTGTTATGATCTGGGTTAAACAAGCGTACAGGGTATTGAAACAAAAGAAGAGATTATCAAACCCCAGCGCAACAGGAAACCATTACCAGCTTCATAAACTGCCAACGTGCTTCAGGAACAGAGAAAACTCCTTCTTTTCAACCATCATACCTCTCCTCCTATTTGAAGGAAACAAATGAGTCCTGTCATATTAGGTGCTTATTGTGTTGCTTGGATGGCCACCGGGCAATGAGCCTTGGACTTAACAGCAACTTCAACTGGCTATGGCATGAATATTCTATGTGTATTCACACCCTGTGTAAAGGACCACAGAACACCCCCATTGCTGCAACAGTCCTCGCTTAGCTGCCTGCCTCTCCTTTTCTCTATTCTCCTCCAACCCAACCCAACCCAACCTTCTCTTCCTCTCTTCTTCCACCCACCGTCAACACCACCGCTGCAAATCACGCCGCAACTTTCATTTGCCCACCAGCAGATCCAAGGTATGTCTAGCCTTTGCAATGAGGACTTTCTCTCCTTTCTCCTCCTTGTCCTATTCTGCTCTTCTCTTACTTTGGGTCATTGTTGTTGACAAAAACAATAACCAGCACGCTTTGCTGCCTCGGTCCCATCACCAACACTCTTTCGCCATCCTGTCTTTCAAGGTAAGTGACGACTGTCACCCAGCAATATTGGGTGACAAACATCCAATATTGTGGGATCGCTAGGTCAGATTGTCTCTGCTTGATCTACCAATCTTGCTACACTCCTCTACTCTTCCCTAGATCAAGTAGATCCTGACTGTTTCAACCTCCTCTCACACCTTCTCCCTCTGCCGAATTTTATAAACTAGACGCGTAGTCTTGTTTACCTCTGCCTTTGTTGACACGCCTTCTCCTGCCCCCCCTTCGCGTACCTTCCACAACTGAGCAGCTCACTCTCTCTCTCTCTCACCTGCCCTTCTCACTTCTTTTCCCCTTTTTCTCTCACACTCACTTTCTCTTTTTCTTCCTCTCTCCTCACCACCACCAACTGACTGCGAATTTCCTTTGCAGCCAACAACGCTCACTTCCGCATCGACTTTCATTCAGCAAACTCAGTAAGTGCTATCTCATTTAACGCCTTCATTTGAGTACCTTTACATCTTAGCTTTTACTTCTTTGTGTTTGGTTGCTCCTGCGCGATCAGGGAAAAGATTTACAGTGAGCTGACAAAATCTTAGACCAACCCAAACCAGCACCTTGTTCGACAAGCTTCAAGTTTCAACGTCATTATGAGTAAGTCTTCTGGTCATCTAGTGCTGAGAATAATGAAAGGAGGGGAGAAGATTCTGATAAAAACCACAGACAAGCACCTCCCCCGCAGCCACCGCGGCTACTATCGCGAGGATGACGACGTGAGCGTCCATGAGGGCGCCATCGAGCGCAACAAGGACTGGAGCACCTATCGCAAGACTGATGCCTTCATTCTCTTCTGTGCTGCCGGCGTCATCCTCACTATCCTTGGAGGCGGTATTGCCATCGCCGCTCACTGTAAGTCCTTGGCTATCTCTAATGTCTCTCATATTTCTGCTTCGCATCCCAACTGACACTGGGATAGTCGCTTCTGGAGGCTCTGCCACTGGCAGTGCTGGCCAGGCCTCTGATGCCCACATTGTCGCGCGCTTCCCTGTCATGCAGCTTAACGCTGTTCACCCTACCGGCATTCACTTCACTGCCAACCACACTCATTCCAGCATCTCTTTCACCAGCACTTCGATTCTCTGCGCTGATGATGCTGAGCCGACTGAGACTGAGACCAAGACTGCCACCGAGTCCAAGAACCAGACCGCCACTGATGGCATCACCACCATCAAGGTGACTCGCACCCAGACCGTTCACAAGACTGCTGAGGGAACCACCGTCTCGTCTGCCAAGCTTATCAACGCGACCCTGTCTGTCTCTTCCACTCACTCTGAGTATGTTTTCTTCTCCTCCACCCCCCACCCCTTCCCTTCAAAGCAAATCCTGTTGTTTTCTGTTTGCTTACACACTCCCAGGTCTGTTCCAGTCGTCACTCGGTTCCTCACCACCTCGGTGACTGAGACTGCTCTCCTGACTGCTACTGCCACTGCCACTGCTGCTGAGAGCATCGTCTCCGAGTCCAAGGCCATCATGTCTTCAGGCAAGGTCTCATCCAGCGCGTCCACCAGCAAGGCCACCTCCCAGGTCGAGACCTCTTCCGCTGTTGTCATCTCAGTCGTTCTCACCAAGACTCTCACTCAGACCCGCATGGCCACGTCCACTGTCCAGGAGGTTGTTTCTACCGTCACCCACACCCCGACCACTGTCATTCATTCCACTGTGACCGTCATCCAGCAGCCCCTGGTCACTTCGTCCCAGGAGGCCCAGTGCTCGCACGATGCTCAGGATCACACCGTCTACATCACCGTCACCAAGCCTGACAACTCCAGCTCCAAGGCTGTCAAGACGTCCAAGACGACCTCATCCACAGTCGCTACCCCCAAGGTCACCGATGCCACCGTCATCGTCACCTACACTGTCACCGTCGACAGCCTGACGCCCATCTCCAAGGTCTCCAAGGCCAGCTCTTCCTCCGCCGTCTCCAAGCACTCGACCAAGGAAGTCTCCTCGAGCTCCAAGACGACCCGCGTCGTGACCCAGGTGGCTACTCAGACCGTCTACGTCACCGTGGCCGATGGAACCACCATCGCCTTCAGCACCGCCGTGTCTTCTGCCCTCGGCCATGTCGGCACCCCCGTCCTTACCTCTATCCCCTCCACCGAGTCTGCTCAGGCCTCGACCGCCACGGACGTTGTCGTCATCACCACGACCGTCACCGACCAGGTGTTCCAGACCGTCAGCGCTTCTTCCACGTCCCCCGTTGAGACCGACACCCAGACGCCCCTGTCTTCCAAGTCCATCTTAACCACGGTCGTCCTCACCGACCGCGCCACAAAGACCGTGACCGTGGGAGGAGGCATGGCCACCGTGACGGTTGGCCCCCCCAAGAAGCCTACCGCCGCATCTTCCTCCGTCGTTGGACGCAACTCAACCATGACCAGCACCAAGGTCATCATCACGCAGGTTGTCCGCACCAAGACCGTCACCGTCAACGGCCACATCGAGACGTCCCTGGTTACGGTCCTCAAGAACCTGACCTCCACTATCACGCTGACCCGCGTCCACAACGCCACCGTGACGCGCATCGTGACGGACACTGCCCGCCTGCCCCGGATGAACACCACCATCCACATCACCGGCACGCACATGATGCACCCGCGTCCCACGTTGCCCCCTTACGCGCTCACCAACGGCACCGCCATCCGCCCGGCCACGACCTACTTCCGCCCGTCTGGTAGCCTCAGCGTCTCGCGCCCGCTGCCCACCAGCTCTGCGGTTGTCACCTCCAACGCGGAGAAGCGTGCCGAGCCCGTAATCTTCGGCATCGACGCCGCCACCGGCGGTTGCAAGAGCTGCACAACCTGCCTGGTCATCTTCGTCCTGGGCCTGCTGGTTCTGTTCTAGTCGACCCTACTACTTCGACTTGTCTCTGCTTTTCCCACCTTCATCGTCTGAGATGGCTCAGGCTCGACGGGTTTCACGGTTATTGTTTCTTGGACGAGACCAGACTTTGCCCCCTTTTTTCATCATGCCTTGGTCAGCAGGGTGATTGGCGGTTCGGTCCAGTCGAGTTTCAATTTCAATTTTCCAGGGACTCTGTCGAAAGCCCTTTGCCACGCTCTCTGGTTGATTGTTTGAAAGCAGAACATCTTTCTTTCGTTTCCTTCTTCTTTTGACTTTTTCTTTGCTCTGTACGGCACGAAGAGACGAGATCGGGACGATTGATACCCCCCAAATGGTTTCATGAGAAAACCTTTCAATTCATGCGTTCTGATACTTGGTCATTCGGCACGGGGATGAAACCGCAGAGGGCTCTCTCTTCTTTTTGTTTCTCCCCTCTTTCGACATTTGGAACATCGACTGGAGGAAAGAAAAAAAGGCTCCTTCATCTGGGTCTCGGCTTTTTTCCCATCTCCTCCCCTGTTTGTCCTTTATCCCTCATCACCTTTCATTACACAACTTAGGTAGTAGTTTTCTTCTTTTTTGCAGAATGACGACTGCCTGGATGGGTCGAGTTTGGGTTGCGGATATATGGATCTGGGGAAGGACTGGTGGCCGGCCCTTTCTGGGTAGTTTCATTTTTCATTTTGAAGGTTGAGGATCCGAGGGTTGGGAGTTGGGGGAAGGGGGAACCTAACTGCATGGACCAGTTGCCAAATAAACACCAGGACACGCATTATTCATACATGATGGTTCTCGTGATGCTTCCGAATGTGATGGTGCTCGATTCCGTGATAACTCTGATACGACATGGCTGGCTAGCATCGGAATAGCCTCACTAAACCCATGTTCTATCGCCCCTCGATATGCACCAATCCCGAGCAGCCAGCCTCCATTGACACCACCCGGCATCGTTCAATTCCAGCCTTGCGTTCCCCCACTCAGTTGTGGGCAACCTTCAATATCGTCTTCTCCATCTCCTCAAAGGCCCCGACGATGGGCTGATACCTCTGGAACACGCCCTCCTTGAACCCGTCGTCGACCTTCTGGATCGCCCCCTCCTCCTTCCACCGCTTCCCGATAAGCTCGTCGAAGCTCTCGCCCTCGGCCCGCTCGAGCGCCCACACGGCCTTGTATGCGCCGCCCAGCGCGCACGCGTTGCCGCCGACGTCGAGCTTGTACACCCCGTCGACGCCACCCAGCACGTCGCCCATGACCCGCGCGATCGCCGGGTTGAGCGACCCGCCACCCACGAGGTAGATCCGGCGCGGCTGCGCGGGCAGCCCGTCGCGGGGGCTGTGCACGAGGTTCTGGCTGCGCAGGCGCATCGAGAGGGCCTGTGACTCGACAATCACGCGCGCGTCCGTCTTCGCGTCCCACGCCGCCGCCTCGGGCGCCTCGGCGAGATCGCTACCGTCCTGGTTCGCCGTGTACCGCCAGGTGCCGGCCTTGATGTTGGGCACGATCTCGGGTAGGTCAAAGTAGAGGCCCAGCTTCGCCTTGTCGGATTCGGAGCGCACGTCGAGCGGCGGGGTGTCGAGGACGACCTTGTTGAAGTTGGCCCACGGGTCGCCGCCCGCCTCGGGCTTGGGAAGGGCGTCGCGGACGCGCTCGCGTGCGAGACCGCCATTCTTGTAGCACAGCATGAACATGTACTGCCCCGGGGTGCAGGGGTGGTTGAAGAAGTGGTAGGCGGCATCAGGCTTGTAGACAGGGGTGACCATAAGGAAGGTCGATGAGGTGCCGAGCGAGACGATGGCGTCCATTGGACGCAATGGCAGCGCGAGGATCGTGGCCGGGTTGTCGCCGGTGAAGGGTGCAATCTGGCAGTCCTCACTGAAGCCGTAGCGCTCGACAAAGTACCGGGAGATGGGGCCCATGGAGCCGCCGCCGTCGTGGCGCGGCTCGCCCAGCTTGGCTCGTAGGTCTGCCACCTTGGACTTGTCGCCGGCGGTGAGCTCAAGGAGGGGCTCGTTCCAGGTGCTGGAAGGAATGTCCCAAAGGTTCATGCCGCAGACGTCGCTGATGTCGATGGGGGCGACGGAGCCGAGGAGCACGGAGCCGAGGAAGGACGAGACGAGGGAAATGCGGGAGGTGGCGGCGTACATCTCGGGGAGCTTCTGGCGGAGGCGCATGATCTGCGTGCCGGTGAAGCGCTGTGGTCGTCGGCGTCATGTCTTTAGCAAGCGGCGCACATGGGTTCCCGAGAGACTCGGGCGTTGCATGGAGAACATACGTGATGGGCGGCGCTGCCGGTGACCTCGGCCAGGCGCTGGGCCGTCTCAAAGTTGGCGTCAAATTCGTCGCACTGCGTCTGCGTGCTGTGGTCCTGCCAGTTAGGAGCGTAGGGGTGCGAGAAGGCCTTCTTGAGCTGGTCGACAAGTGGCTTGTCCGCCCGCAGCCCGCCCAGTAGCGTCTCAGCATCCTTGGCCCAGTAGGTGCTGCCGTGCTGCTGGCACGAGCCGCTGATTCCTCTGATGCGGTCCAGCGGCGTCTTGGCCTTGAGGCGGTCAAGGACGAGGTCGATGGCCTCGAGGAACATGGCGACGGGGGCGTAGACTTCGCCCTCGGCCTCGTTGGTCAAGACACCCTTGTGCAGGCCATACTGCTTGCCGAAATCGGCGTCGAAGTCGACCTTGGCCTCGGAGACGACGGTCAGGTCGGACTGCACAACAATGGCTGGGGATGCGTCAGATTGGAGAGCATGGATGACGAGGCGACGATGGTATTGTCGACTGACCTTTGAGCTGTTGGGTCGACAGGTCGAACCCGAGATACAAGGGACCGGAACTCATGATGAGAGAGAGCGAGAGGGAGAGACAGGGCACGCAAGCTTTTGGGGGTATTATAGTGTAGTATCTGTCTATCTTTTAATCGTGCTGGAACAAGAAAAGAAAAGAAAAAGGTAGATCGGCATGTAGTTGTAGGGAAAGAAAAATGACACACCAACCGGTTTATTTGGCCAAAAGTTCATTACTGTCCGCTGCCGCTGCTGCCACTAGGTACTTCTACATCACCTTGACGTGGGGTGTGTGAGTGGGCATCGCATGGAGGGGCAAGTTCGGACAGGTGCATGCATGGTGTCGGTATCAGCCTTGTGGCGATTCAGGCTAAATACGGGCGGGCCAATCGTAGATTTCAGAGCCCGAAGGGACGGATATGCGCGCCAATTATATCGGGACAGCTTGGCGGAGGCTAAGCCAGCCTTGTCCCTGGACTCGGGAGTCGGGGATAGCTCTTCCCGCGTTCTATGCGCGGCTAGAAGATTTGATGTGTGGCTGGCCCTGCATGCGATTTCCAAGTCAAGAGTTACGGGATTGGACAGGATTGAACAGGGTATAAATATAGGGCAGCCAGTTCAGTGTAACCACATTCTTTGCACGGCCAAATCAACGATGGAGACAAAAGCAGATATGTGATTCTATAGACAAGAGAACAAGAAAAGCTCTCGAGATGACAGGCCTGTCGTTGGCCTATCTTTTGCAGACCCCTCCGAAAACGCCGCCCTGACGCAAATGAATGCCGGGAGAAGGCTACCCACAGATGCTTTCTATACATGGCAGTCCCTCCATGGACCTTAAGAGATATATTTCCGATAAAGAAAATAGAGAAAAAAGGAAAGGAGGAAGAAAAAGATAACACAGACAGGGGCGTGTCCGCGCTTGCAGAAATAATCAGGCAGCCAAGGGTATCTCATCGTAAACGGCAAGCTCTTCCTCCGAATGTACAATGGTCTTATTTGTGCTTGTGGCCATGGTCGTTGCCGTTGCTGTTGCCGTTGCCATTGGCGTGGCTGTGGTCTTCGACCTCCTCGCTGGCCTCCCTGTTGGCTTCTCCCGGAATGAACTCGTCAAACGCGGGCGCCATCTCGGCTTCCTTCGGAACGAAGCGCACCTTGATCCTCCGAACACCTCGGACTTTGGCGCCCACCAAAGTGCGGACCTGGTCTTCCACGTCGCGGACGGCCTCGACCGACCAAGCTCCGGGCACGGCCAGATCAATATCCACCAGGTAGTTCTGGCCCGACTTGACGCCCGAAATACTGCGCACATCGACTTCATGGCCCTCGGTGACATCCGAGAGGCTCCTCAGGGCGTACTTGCGGACATCATCCTTGACCTCGTCGTCGATAGCACGGTCGGCCAGTTCATAAATGGCCGAGAGAGTGTTTTCAGCTCCGGCCTTGATGACGAGAAGGGAAATCAAGAGGCCGCCGACGGGGTCCAACCAGGTTGCATCCTTGAAAAAGTTTGCACCCAGGATGGCGAGCAATGTGACGATACCGGTCCAGCTGTCGACACGGTGGTGGACGGCGTTGGAGGCAAGGACGGAGGATTTTCGTTCGCGGGCGACTTTCATGGCTATTGTTTCCTTTGTCAGCATTGCGTTGACATTTGCGTATGTCTACTCGGACCTGAAAGGCTGATGGGGAGAGGGGAGATTGGGGGGAGGGAACGGCGCTTACTAGCTTGGTACAGCCATTCTTTGACTGCGACAGTACCCAGTGCCAACCAGGCAGCGTGCAAGCTGGGACCAGCATGGCCGTGGCCATGGCTGTGACCGTGGTGGGCGTGTGCAATGGCCTCTGCAGCCGCAGCGGGATCAAGGAAGAGGTGGGCGTGGAGGGTGATCAAGCTGCTCCAGCACATGAACAGGCCGCCGCCGAGGAGCATGCTGGAGACGCCCAGCGACCCCAGACTCTCGATCTTGCCGAAGCCAGTGGGGAAGGCTTCGGTCGGGGGCTTCAGGCTCCAGGAAACTGTGGCCAGCGTCAGGATGTCCGAGGCTAGGTCAGTCAGACTGTGCCAGGCATCAGCAATCATGGCCTGGGAGCCGAAAGCGTAACCGCCAGCGCCCTTGGCGAAGGCCATGCCCAGGTTGGAGTAGAGGCCAATGCGGGTGATGCGCACGCCGGCATCATTCTTGTTGGCCGAGGTCAAGTAGACGTTGTCGTGGCCATGGTGGTGGTGGTGGTGGTGCGAGTGGCCGCCGTGGCTCCGGCGAGACTGGACCGAATTGACCGTCGTTGTGGCAGTGGTGATGGAGGACATGATGACGGCAGCTGGTATTGAAGGGGACGTGTTCTTCGCGGCCGTCAAGGTGTGTGTGAGATGGGGGAGTGAGGAAGAAGTGGTGGAGCGTAGGCGGAGGGAGAGGCGGGCGGCACGGGGGGTTAAGTAGGGGCCACAGGGGGACGCGGCCGGGCTGGATGTCTGATGGACACGGAGGGAGACGCGGCGCAAGTGTGGTGGTAGTTGAGGTGGCCTAAAGGGGGAGGATGCGAAATGGAGGCAGCGGAGGAGGGTGTGCGTTCCCGTACCGGATTGTCCAGGTGCCGCTGCCGCTGCCGCTGATCGTGCAGACGTCACACAGCTCACAGCGGAAAGGCGGCGGAGCATTCCCGTAGGACGCTTGGACGGGGGAGACATGCCCAGGAGTCCTCGGCTCTTGCCTCTTTGGGTTTGCCTGTCCTCTCCGTAGGTACTTAGGTATCCTGTCCGTGTACGAATCCGGTACAGCAAGAGTAGAGAGGTAGGGTTTTGGAGATTGACCGGACAGGAGTTGCGTCAATGGAAGGGGGGGGCGGGTGGAGGGGGGGACGAACACTCTGTAATGGGCTGGCTAATTGTGAGCAGGCAGGCAGGGGGATGTAGGTAGTAGGTAGGTAGGTATGTAGATAGGGTTAGTAAACAGGCGTGAGAGGGGAGAGAGAGATAGAGAGAGAGAGCGAGAGAAAGAGCAAATACTAGTCTCAGTCTACCTGTAGACGCGCTGATGAGGGGTGTGTGTGGAAGGCTGAAAGGGTGGACGTGGGCGGGTGAAAGCGTGGAAGGGAGGGAAGGTTCAGTCAGGTACGGCAGCGAATGGTTTTGGAAAGGTAAGTCTTATCCATACGCGCTCCTGCAAAAAAAATTAAAAAATTGCCGGCAATCGTCACAATTCTCAACAACCACGCTTGCCACGGTACCTACTTACGGATAGGTACGATAGGTACCTCTTGTGATCTGATCTGCTGCGGTTGGCTTGCGGTGCTCCCGGCTCCGTATCTTATCCAGAGCACCCAAGCTAATAAGTGGCCCTGCCATGGAGAAACCGCTCTGTGTGTGTGTGTGTGTGTGTGTCGCAACTTCGTCCAACTTGTGCTGTTGCTTGTTGCTGTGCTGTGCTATGCCCCCCAAAGGCGAATTGAAATGGATTGGACTTGTTTGATAAATGGAACCTCCATGCCAAGAACAAGCCAGCAGATCCCTGGAAATGGGGGTTTTTTGGATTTTTCTTTTTCTTTGCCAATGCCGACTCATGGGACCAAAGTCGAGAGCGCGAATTGACCTGCCGTCTCAACTCGACAGCTCGAGTCAACCGAATAGAGTGACGCCAGCTGAACTTAGTATTCCAGAACAAGTCTCGAGTTGCTTTCCTGTTTGTCCTGCTGTGTCAATAAGTTGCTGCGCAGAAACGCAGCATTATTACGTAGTTACGTAGTAATGCCTGACGTGAGCAACGATGCGTCAGGCCACTTTTACAGAGGTAAGGTGCCTACCTACCTGTATACATCTACCTACTCGTCCCCTGGACCATCCGGAAACGCTGCAGTCTGACTCTTCTAATACGGGCGGTTCAGGTGAAAATGGGGCTGACTTCAAACCTTCCTCCGTTCGACATATGGACACATTTCTCCACGTGTCCTGTTGTTCACAACGCTTGAACGCTGGAGTATGGGCCCATAAAGGTCCAGCGATAAAGGTCCAGCGTTCAACATCCATCTGCCGGCCATACTATCCGTAGTAGGATCCGAAAAAGACCAGCGGAACGCCGTCCTCCACGACGTTAAAAGATTGCTCTGCATTGCAGGCCCTACAGTAGGGGGGGGGGTCGCTGTTCAACGAACAAGCCATCTTTTCGCTAGGTTGCAGCGTTACACGTCTGATGTGGCTTGTCTGAAGTTTGCACTGCAACCAACTGCTGTGGCTTGCCGCCGGGAATCATCCCTTCCCCTATATAAACACTCCAGCCACATTGGGCTTGGTCATCTTACGGTCGGATGGGTCCGCTGCCGATGCTGACGAGTGCTGCTTAGTACCTGAATCATGACGAGTTGACCACTAACGGATTGATGTGAGATCATCGTCCCCTTCAACTCGCATGCAAGATGAGCCTGTCGCAACAGTTCCGTTTACACGCGCCTACCTACCTACAAATCTCTTTCCGCCCCTGGCACGCTTCTATCTCTAGTCCCAAAATCCGCGCTGGGGGGTTGCATGTCCACGTAACGAGCCGTTTCCGGCAGTATCTCCTTGCCCCCCCCCCCCTCTACCCGCTCAGCCTCCACGTATATTTGCCGACGCTCCGGATACGGACACCTATCTGCCTACCTTACGCTTCACCCTTGGCCGCCTTGCCTTGTCTCTCGACACACCTCCGGAACCACACCCCCACATCCCGATAGCCTTACGCAACGCAACATCGCCACAATGCGTAGACCCCTTATGCGCATTCCTTACACGGAACTCCTTTCTCCTCCCACAGTTCGGCCTACCAATGCAAACACCATCCCCGGTGCTGTCGCGGCCCTCCAGAATTTCTTCACGGCGCCGCCTCCTAAAGGCCTGCCGAGGTTGACCGTCGTGCTGACTGGGGCCGGCCTCTCGGTATCCAGCGGGCTCGCCGACTACCGAGGCGTCAATGGCACATATCGTGTGAACAAGACGTACCGCCCCATCTACTACCACGAGTTTGTCGCAAATCACGAAGCCAGGAAAAGGTATTGGGCACGTAGTTTCCTTGGCTGGACGTCGCTTCACAAGGCGGCACCCAATCGCGGCCATTATGCGATCCGAGACCTGGGGCAACTGGGGTTGATCAGGAGCGTCGTCACGCAAAACGTCGACTCGTTTCACTCAAAAGCTCATCCTGACATTCCTACCCTGGAGTTGCATGGCTATCTGAGATCCGCCGTCTGCGTCACCTGCAGGAACGAGTTTCCCAGAGACGTCTTCCAGGACGAGCTTGCAAGGCTCAATCCCGCCTGGGCCGCCTTCCTCGTCGAGGCTTTGGCTTCCGGGGCTCTCGACACCGAGGATCCCGCCGAGCGCAAGCACAAGGGCATCCGGACTAACCCGGACGGAGACGTGGACCTGCCGGGCGCGCCGTACACCACTTTTAGATACCCGGCCTGCCCGCATTGCCTCGCGAAGCCGCCTTCCACGCCTGAAGGTGTCCGCCATGTTGTCGAGGTGGACGCCGACGGTGCGTGGAAACCCACCAGCTCCGGGGGGATCTTGAAGCCCGCCGTTGTTATGTTCGGCGAGAGTATTCCCGGCCAAGTCAAGACCGCCGCCGAGGAGGCTATTGATGGCGCTGGAAAGCTCCTCATCCTGGGCACGTCGCTCGCCACGTACTCGGCGTGGCGACTGGCCAAGAAGGCGCTGGACCGCGGAATGCCAATCGCCATCGTTAACACAGGGGGCGTGCGAGGCGAGGATCAGATATCCGCCCTGTCGGATCCGGACACTACAGGTGCTCTGAGAGTCCGGACGGAAGTGTCCACAGATGCCGTGCTCCCGGCGCTCGTCGAGCGGCTCCGGGACCTGCCGAACGGGGCGTCGGGCTTGGATGGAACCCTAGGTACTTCGGCAGAAAAACAAGGCGTGTTCAAGGACATGCTGTCATAATCCATCAAATGTACCAATCCAAAGCGTTTCCATTTTGCAACCTAGAAAAAGCTCGACATGCCCCGGGCCGGCGTCTTGACAGCCTCTGGTGCCGCCGCCGCCGTTGCTGCCGGTTGCCGCTCCGTGATCGATTCAGCCTTGCTCTTCGCTGCGGCTTCCGCCTGCCGTGCCTTTTCTTGCTTCTTCTGCCGGGATAAGTCCTCGCGCTCGATTTCCTTCAACACTATAGATAGCTCGTTAGTACATCGTTAAACATGGCGCTCTCGTCATGGCAACATACTCTCCTCCCACTCAAGCTCCTTCTGAGGGTCGCCGGTGCCCAATGCCTTTTCCACGTCAACCGCCTCGCCCCTCTGCAGCTTCTCGACCACCTCCCTCAGCACGCTGATGCGCACGTCTGCTTGGCGCGAGAAGGCCTCAAACGCCTGCTTCGTCGACAGCATGTTGATGGACATGGAGCCGATCAGCAGGAAGATGACGATGTAGAAGGTCGCCGGGTTCCACTCCTTCTTCCTCTTCGGCTTAACGCGCTTGATCATGGGATCATCGCGAAGCTTCTCCTCGGGTCGCAACGGCTTCGGAATAAGGGACTTCCAGAAGTCCAGCTGCGCAACAGTGGGCAGGGAGCTCGAGTGTCGCGCGTGGAGGTAGAAGGGGCGGTGGGTGGCTTGCGCAGATGCCACAATCCGCAAGCACGGCGATGCCGCGAAAAGTCGCTGTTTAACAGTTCGTGACATGCTGAAAGGCCCAGGATATCCACAAGAGTAACGGTCGTGATTTTACGGCGCGTCTTCTTACGATCTGTCGGCTGGTCTCGAGGAGAACAAAAAAGGCTGAGGGGCTTACGGGCGGTTCCTCTCACAATCCGTCCACCAATGGCCCGTGCGTCAATGGTCCTCCTCCTTGCACGGACCGAGCCGGGATCACAGTTGCCCTGGGCAACGCCCCCCCGGGGCATTGTTTAGCGAGACCTGACAACTGCCAATTGCAGCCATGGCGGTTACGGTTAGCATGAAGTCGCATCAAATCGCTCCTAGAACAACAGCATTGCCCCAATTTTCGGCCATCTGCTCGTTGCACGCTCTCTGAGATGAAGGCTTCATGACATCAGACTTATAATCTCAACACACACACACACACACACACACGACCTCATGACTTCCTTACAGAGCAAAGTAGACGCCGTCAAGGCGGCGGCAGCATCGACCGCGACATGCGTACCAACAACATCGGTGCTCCTCAAAGAACTTCTCACGATGGAGGCAGAGGCCCCCTCGGCTGCGCACAAGACAGCAGCACGAATGCCCAAGACAATATTGGCGACGCGAGGAAAAGCGGTCGGGACGACTCGAGCGGGCGCGACAGCGAGTAAAAAGGAGGAGCTGACGCCCAAGGAAAAGGCGGCTCTGGCAGCGCACATCATCAATGTCGCTCTCAAGTCGCTTACGGAGGCATCAAAGCCAGCGCCTGTCGCGCAAACCACCACGCCCTGCCGTCGACAGAACTCGGGCGATGACCTACGAAAACCCCCCAGCAAGCGGACCCTCAGACGATCCAATTCGATGCCGATGACCCCGATGCAGCCGCGTTCGCTGAACCGAACCTCGACGTCCCCCTTCACAACACCGAAGCCTGCAAAGACGACAACAACTGCAACGGCGCCGCCCATTACGTGTCTCGCCACGGTGGAGTGTTTACGGACTGCATTCGCGTCCCTGAGATCGCTGCAGACCTCTGGCGCGGTGACGGTCCCCGAACTGCAACTAGAGAGCGGCATGTCGTCTTTCGTTGGCAAGCTTGTTGGGCTGGGGCTCCAAGAGCACGCCTTGAAAGAGCTCACTGTTCTGAAGCGGAGACTCGACACGATGGGTACCGCGACAAAGGCCAAAACAAAAGGCAAACCGGTCGCGTCGGATGTCAAGGTCAAGGGGCTTGCGGAACTTTTGGACTTTGGCGACGCCAAGTTCTCCGGACCGACTCTGGGACTTGTCATCACGACCCAAACTCACATCTTGCGTCTCATGTCTGCGACCAAAAAAGCAGCAGTCATTGAAGCGGCATTGCCCTATCTCGTTTCTTCTTACCCGACATCGCCGACAAATCTCCTTCTGGAATCCGCCAAAGAGTCAACACAAGCCAAGACAAAGGTTGCGCGGCAGCTCGATCTCCTCTCACAACTACTGCTGTCACTGGCTCCTAATCTGTCGCGCAAGGATGACGAGCTGGCCATGGACTCCCGCCTGAGCTGCTCCCCCTCTACAGCCCTCGAATTGCAGACGTTGGGCCTGGAGGCGCGTTTGCTCTGGTGGCCCATGTCCGGTCATGTGGCAGACATCAACAAAGAAATCATCTCGCCACTCTCCAGATGCATCACATCGTTCATTCGCAGAGCCAAGCACGACCACACTGCTGTGTATCGTGAATGCACGGCCGTTGTTGATCGCATCATTGCTATGGCCAAATCTCGGTGGTTCGAGGCAACCTTGTCATCGAAATCACCACTCACTGTCATCTACCAGGCTTTGGGAACGGCAGCCCAGGCAGCTCGGTTATATAAGGAATCGGCTGAATGGATCTCCAAGGTCAGGGGGACCCTCGACCCCGAGAGCGACTCGGCAGCGAAGCGTTGTGCAACGACCGCGCAGCTCGTAGCTGTCTACGCTAAACAAACGCCGATACCCCAGGAACGGCTTTCGGCACTTTTACAGGAAGTGGTCGATGCACTTCAGGGGTCGCTCAAGGGCGACCTGGCAGAACTGGAGGAACTCATGCTCCATCTGTCTGCTGCCCGTAAGTCCGCGGTTGGCATCTTGGCCAGCAAGGCCGTGGACGAGTCGGCAGATATTCACGAGCTATTGAACAACCTCGTCCTTCAATTCCCCCGGTTTGCTCTACGATGGTTGGGGAAACCGCCGACGAGAGACGCCTCTCCCAAGGAACATGTGCGCTTCGAGTCGCGGAGACAGATCCTGCTCACATCCGTTGTCCAGGTCCTGGAGTCGGCCATGATGGTTGCCAAATCACAAATCAACAGCGACAAGATGGTCTGGGGCTCCCTCGACACCCTTCTCCAGGAGTGCCTCATGTTGCTTGAATCCATGGGCGACATCCACCCCGCCGGCTCCAAACCAGACGCCGCGAGCTCCCACCATGTCAAATTATCGCACCTCTATTTCATGTTCTTCCACTGGTATCGACGCAACGTCGAAAGCACACCCGGAGACAAGACGCCTCTCCGGGCTCTGAGACGGTCTGTTGATTGCGTAAAAGACAGATCCCCCGAGGAGAAGGAGAAGGCGCAGACGACAGCGAAGCTTGAATACTTCGCGGACCTTTGCGAACGAGCTGGTAGAATCAACGACGCTCGAGACGCGCTCAAGCTCATCTGCACCAACATGGTAGAGGACGGCGTTCTGTCTGCGGTGGCAACCTCGCTATCCGAGAAGTCGCCTGCGGTGGCATGGAGCGGAAGTGACAAGGCGGAGACACTTTCGAGGACTCTGGGAACGATGGTTAAACTCGACCAATCCTGGAACGACTGGACGTTTTTCCTCGCGGATGTCGAGCGAGCAGCAGTCTTGGAACGCATCATACAGCTCATCCTGTCTGATTCATCCAGCGATCCGAAACCCGGCGACATCAAAGAGCCGATAGAGGAGGCTCTCTTGAGAATCTACTCGCCCGATCGATTTCCAATTCGGCGTCTGCGAACTCTGTCTCATCTGTTGACCATGGCCGTTGGCAACCAAGAGGAATTCCGAAGCATCCGCGAACAGACCGAAACGGCTCTGCAACTATGCCGTGACGAGGCTTTCGGGGAGGACGTCGGTCTGGCCTCTTACGTTGCTGATCTGGAGGCCGGATTCTCGTCAACTCTGGCCCTGGTCGCATCAGAGACCGAGTGTCGGGCCGCCGACTTTGAAAAGTCGTTCAGCGTTTGGCGGGCTCTTGTCAACGAGTCCCAAACCAAGGATGACCTCCTGTCCAAGATCAGCGACGCAGAGGGCCTTCTCAGGCAACTCAATGCGGTTGCCGAGTATGCGAAGCTCCGGGGCGAGGATGAATTCTTGCTCTTGGTTTTGACATTATCTGCCGATATCTCTTCCAGGCTATCAGAGTCGTCGACAGACTTGCTCGTTCAAGCGCACAGCAACCTTGCTGACCAATACACTCATCTGGGCTATTCGGAGAAGGCCGAGGAGATATTGAATAAGGCGAAGCAGTTTGTTGAGTCTACGAGCAGCAATCCCGATCTTTCTGCAGTCAATCTGCAAATCTCCCTCACGGAGTACCAGCTAGCCAACCAGAACTCTGACGCCGCGTAGGTCACCCAAAATTGGAGGTGAAGAGCAAAACAGCTAACAAGACACAGTCACAGGATGCTGCTACAAGGCGAGGCCACTTTCGAGAAGGCTTCTTCTGCTATCCGAAAAGCTCCAAGGCTCCAGAGAAAGCTCCTCCTAGCAAGAGCTGCATGCCTGTCTTCCCGCATCAAGTGGGACAAGGGCGAATATCAACACGCACTCTTTCACGCAAAGACCAGCGTCCGCATCTTGTTCCAGGACTGGACCAAGCTCGAAGCGCGCTGGCAGAAGGCACCAAAGACCGAGTCGAAGCAGTCCTCCAGGCAAGGGTCGCCCAATGCCGCCGAGGAAAGCATCGTCAGTGCGGAGCCTGCTACGAGCCTGGTGGAGTTGTCTGACGGTCCCGACAACTGGGCGCTTGTCTGCGGTCTCTTGCGGGCCGTTTTGCATCTGTCCTCGGTGTATGCTCATCTGGGAATGTTCCAGGAGACGATATATTACGCAGAAAAGGCACATCAGATCGCCAAGTCGACAAACGCTTCGATCCACAGGGCGCAAGCCGCCACTTGGATTGGTTCGGTGTGGATCAAGGCATGCAGACTCGACAAAAGCATCGGCTACTTGAACGAGGCTAGAGAACTCATATCAACAGCGGTCAAGCCCACACGTCAAGCTTTCCAGCTGGCTTGCGAACTCAGCGTTTCGTTCGGAGAGATGAAGGATCACGAGAACGAGAATCTGCTCATTGAGCTTGCCGAGGCCACGCTTGGCACCCTGAACAACAGCAACCGCGGCGCCATTACCGGTGTCAGTGATGAGCAGGTTGTCACCAAGATGGCAAAGCTCACGCTCAAGGCCCCCGAACCCCGGAGGACCAGAGCGACAAAGGCGGCGATCCCAGCAAGAACCAGGACGACGAGAAAGGCGGCAGTCCCGAAGCCCAAAGCTGCTGCGCCATCCAAAGCCGTTGTTGTCGCTTCGAAAGACAAGACGTCCGACCTAACGGCCTCCATGTTGATGTACAAGGCACTTGTCCACCTTAGCAAGGGAGACTGGACTGCCGCAGCATCACTTCTCGAGGAGGCGAAGCAAACGTCCAGCAGCGTGCGGGAGTCTTTGCGAGTGCAGATTGGCGAGGCGATCTGCCTCATCGAACAAGGCACCAAGCAGATGGAGGGCGACTCGGTCTTCTCCGTAGTGAAGGAATCGACAATTTCCTACCCCTCGATCCACGCCGCGCCCGACAAAAATACGACGGAAAAGGCTGCGCCGACGGGCCACTCTCCTCGGAAGGCCCAGGGCCGCGCTGTCTCGGGAGAGCGAAAGGTGTCAAAAGACAACACCACCTTTGTCGAAACGCTGGAGCAGGCGCAGGCTCAGCTGATGGAGGCCCAGGCTGCCGCTGCTGTATCAGGAAACGGACACTTGGTTCATCGCATCTCGGCGTTGCTCCAGAGCACGGGCATTTTTCTATCGGCAGCTTCCCAACGCATGCCTAAAGGCATGGGAAGCTTTGGATACGCGACCTGCTCCGTCGAGCTGGCGCGAAACCTGACGTGGAAGCGAGAGCGGAACACCGTGGTGACGGAACAACTGAATCCCAGCTTCAGCGAGATGGGATGGCCGCTGGCTCTGCCGGTCAAGGACGACAGACGAGCGAGCATCGTCACCTTCGACGACATGGCGAGATTCCAACGTGACTACATCGACATTATCCCCGAGGCGTGGAGCGTTTTGTCGATCTCGCTGAGTGACAACCGCAAGGATCTCTGCATCACCAAGTTGCGGGCAGGCCAGACCCCCTTCGTTCTGCGGTTGCCGCTCGAGCGCGTGGCCTCCCGAGACGGCGAGGACGAGCTGTTCGACTTCCAGCACGGATATGGCGAGCTCATGGACATCGTCAAGGCAACCAACGCAAGCTGTCATAATTCCGGCGACTACACGGGCAAGGGAGCCAAGTCGGCCTGGTGGGCGCAACGCGAGAACCTGGACAACAGGTTCAAGGATCTCCTCGACAACGTTGAGCAAGTCTGGCTCGGCGGATTTAAAGGCATCTTCTCTCAACACCGCCCTCGTGTCGACGTCCTCACCAAATTCCAGAAGGCGTTCTCCAAGATCCTCGACAAGCACCTTCCCTCGCGCAGACAAGTCCGAGGAAAGAAGACGGTTAAGGTCCCCAAGGTGACTCTGGAGACGCACATCCTCGACCTCTTCGTCGGCCTTGGAGACCCCTCGGCGTCGGACAGCGATTTGGATGAGCCACTGAACGATCTTTTGTACTTTGTCGTGGACATACTGCAATTCCACGGCGAGAGGAACGCCTACGACGAGATCGACTTCGACTCGATGGTGTTGGACACCTTGGATGCCCTTCAGGCGTACCATGCCGCGGCCAAGACCTCGGGCCCCGAAGAAGGCGCCCACAGCATCCTGATTCTCGACAAGGCCCTGCATGCCTTTCCCTGGGAGTCGCTTCCCTGCATGGAGGGGTTAGCCTACTCTCGCGTTCCCTCCATCTCCTGCCTCCGCAGACTGCTCCTCGATCAACGGGCCGCCCGAGGCCAGGGCGAAGAGGCCAAAGATCACCGCCAAACGGTGTCTCCACTCGGCGGCACGTACATCCTCAACCCCGGCGCGGACCTCAAGAACACTCTGTCCACCTTTGAAAAGCCTCTCAAGACCCTCGGCGAATCCTGGACGGGCATCGCGTCGCGCAAACCGACCGAGGACGAGTTCGAGGGTGCCCTCAAGACCTCGGACATACTTCTCTACTTTGGCCACGGTAGCGGAGCGCAGTACATCCGCGGAAAGACCATCAGGCGGCTCGAGAAGTGCAAAGCGGTGGCGCTGCTCATGGGGTGCAGCTCTGCGTCGCTGCAGAACGTCGGCGAGTATGAGTGCCACGGTCCCGTGTGGAACTACATGCTGGCGGGATGTCCCGCCGTCGTGGGTACCCTGTGGGACGTGACGGACAAGGACATTGACCGTTACGCGGGCCGGCTGCTCGAGGAGTGGGGTCTCATGGAGAAGGGCACCTTTGCGGACGACGGCGGGAAGCAGGGCAAGACAGGCAAGACCAAGGAGAAGGGTCTCTTTGCGGACAAGAAGGGGAAAGTCGGAAAGAAGACGACGACGACGACAACCCCCGCGGAAGGTTCGAGAGGAAGCGCGTCGCTCGTGGAAGCCGTTGCCAGGGCTAGGGGCGCCTGTCGATTCAGGTATATCACGGCTGGCGCGGTGTGTGTGTACGGCATTCCTGTGTATGTTGACCAGAGCAAGGTCGATGGCGCATGAAAAGGGGGTGGCGTGAGGTTTGTACTCGAAAAGGGGCAAGCATAGCATCACTCTTTTGAAGAAGGGAAAGAAGGGAAGCAAGGTATTCGGGGGGGGGGGGTTCAGTATTGGATTAGAAAAGGGGGTTCGGACTGTTATGTTGGCATTGCATGGAACCTCGGGGGAGTTGGACGAACGTTTTTGTTGCGGTGGTTATGCGGCTATCATTCTCAAGGTGTAGAAGCATTCATGGGGAGGGTGGGGGTGGGATGGATCGTATCGAAGGAGTACAGACTCTGGGTGGTTGTACGGTGCTAGGTAGCTCGGTGTTGGCGGGAGTGTATTTGATATCATTGAGCAGAGAAGGCTATACCGACAGAGTTTTCTCTTCTTCATTTCTTCCTCTCGCTTTCTCTCAGAAGATATTGTACCTGTGATATCCCCCCTCCCCCCGCATATGTGACACACGATGGACGGAGACTATCACTGCCCTGTCGTATTGAATGTACGTGTCTAACTGGTAGGCACGAGTCCTAGGCATCGGGAAAGGAGGGCGGGAGGGAAGGGGGGGCATCGTACCTGGCCTCGCCGCCGTTGGATGGCCGATCGAGTCCTGGAAAGTCCCCCTCGAGAGAGGAGAATGACCTCTCTGAACAGCATAACGACCCTAGTCTTTCGTCTCCTCATCCTACGAACGTCGCTCGTCCCTTGGACAATCATTACCAACCCCCCTGCCATGACGGGTTGCGAGATAAAAGTCGCAGCCGGGCCGGTGTTCAACGGCGATGCGCTGGCGGGATATAGAGCAATGCTTGTGCTGCTGTGTAGTGAGGTCATGTAGGCTATCTTTTCCGTCCAGCACAAGGGGAGGGGCGGCCTCGATTTCAAGAAAGACGGTGCTATATCGATGTCGGCATGGGCAGGCTGAGAGGCTGGTCGTGCCTCACATCTAGCCCCGGATGTTGAGACGAGCGCCCCCATAGGTACCGCGACTTTGAGGTCCAGCATCCCGTGCGTGCCCTGGTGCTGCATAGTAGCGTACGGCATGTCCCAAGGCGTTCCAGTGATAACATGGCAATGAGACTAGGTACATGGGACGCCTCGGTGGGCATCTACGGCTACCTATGATGTAGTAGCTCATTACCTAGAGACGCAAGGACAATCCTTAAGGGGTAGGCAGAAGGAGAAGGAAAGCAAGAAGGAGGATGCCACCAATGAAGCATCAGCATCAGAATCAGCAACAGCATCAGCACGCAAGCCTCTTTTGGTTGCAGTCTCCACAGGTGGTTTGGATATCGTCTCCGAGGCGTCCGCCATCTGGTTGTTGGCTAGCTGCGTTTAGGGATTGCTCCGAAAACGTGGCGGCTGCAGCGGCACAAGGCTGGCTGACGCCGACTTTGTTTGAGACCTACAGAGTCAAGTCAGTCGCCCTGGCTTGTTGGTCGCTGGGGCTGGCTGGAGAGGTGGTCTTCACGCCTGTGTCTCCTTGTAAGTATCGTGGTGCAGATCGAGGCGCAGGGCTGTGGTTGTGGCGTTTATGTAAAGAGCCCAGTCGTATGTATCTTGGGACGAGCAGACAAGTGGGACTGACGGGATCGATTGGCGGGCTTTTGCGACAGGGAGGAGTGGGAGAGGACCCGTATGACAGGGAACTGGACGGGATGTGGGGCTGGGTGTGGCATGCCTGGCGAGGGGGGGCGTGTGTCAATGATTACCTACCTACCCTGTACCTGTACGGGTAGGACAATGTGGGGCCAGATGGAAGCTGTTTCCCAAGCTGGTATCGAAACGTCGCGTATCCCTGGGTAGGTATCCGTACCTACATAGGTACCTGCACGTCGTAGACACGGACAGGCACTCCCGCAATTTACCGAACTCATCGTACGACGCGTAGAGAGGTGGACAACTAGGTACCCGAGGGGGAAGGTACGAGCACGGAGGAGTTGAGGTATACCCGGGGGTTTTAGTCATCATTCTGCTGCGCTAGAAACAATGATGACTAAAACCCCCGGGTAGGTACCCAGGTACCTTACCCAGGGTAGTGCCGAGAGCAGTGCGTTTGATTCGTCAATGCCTAGGGGCATAAGTGGGCCGTCCCTGGGGGGCGCACGCTTAGGTACCTACCTAGGTACCTTAAGCTGACACTGACAGTGAACACTCATTAAACCGGTAGCCGGTTCCGCCGAAAGGTATCCGTATTTTGCATAGTTATTGGGCCGAGGGGTAATTAGCGTAGACCACTACTTGGACCCCAGATCATATTGATAGGTCGTCGAGAGAATAGCCAGCAAGCGCCCGCTAGGCTGGACGGTCATTTTGACTTGAGGATGAAGACCGTTTGAGACGTCAGTCAGCAGTTGATCAAGCTCTGGCTGGCGCGAGGGCCGCATCATTCGTTCGCGACAAAGCACCCGTGTAAGCCTCTCCGTCTCCTACAACCTGCGTCCCTTTGTGCATGACCCTACCCAGGCAGAAAAAACATCGATTCCAGTGTCTGGCGTGGAGGACAACGTAGACTCCTTCCGCCTACCCCCGGGGGGGGGGGGGGGGGGGGAGGGGTTTGTCTAGGCCAAAGAACAATTAATAATCATCGCCCCGACCCTAACACGGCACATCCACCTCGTGCTGTAGTACGACAAGCGAGGTAGCGTACAGTGCTGGTAAGAGAACAGAACGGGGGAAGCATATTGAATGTCAATCAATATCCATTGGGAACCGCAATTGGATTCCTGGAACTCTGAAATCGTCTCTTCTTCCAAAGTCAATATCCACGCAGGTCGCTGGTTGAATCGACGACAAACCACCACCTCGGCGGCGATATCCTGACCGCCGCTGGACACCCAAAGATACCACTCGTCCGTCCGGGGAGGCCAAGAGGGCCAATGAGGCCCACGATGGCCACGTTCCGAGCGTCGCCGTCTGGTCCTTTTGGCTCCCCATGCGCCGTTTCTCTGCCGTCAAAGCGGGAGAAAGGCATGAGGATCAGCCCTGCTTCTAAACAGCCATGTTTTGATATCCGCAATCGCCAGAAGTTCGGGAACCTATTTGCCAAATCGTCCGCTCGGCTCTTGTGGCTGACAGCTGCACCGGCCCGCAAGATGCGTGTTACGCTACGACGGGCAACTAAAAGATCAGAGTATCCTCTCCTCTGCATTATTTATACAAATATAAGTGGGTGAGGGGGCAGTTTTTCTCCCCTTCCCATACTTGGGCCTTTAGAGGCAGAGTGGATATGTATCCGTATGACATAAGGATCACGAACGACCATCCGGAGAGGAGGAGGCGGAGAGCATCCGGCTGGGGTTGCAGAAGGCGTCGCTATTCATGTTGTTGCATTCCTGGTCGACGATGAGGTCTCAAGCAACCTGCCGCATAAAAGCCAGCGGTGCGTCCACAGACCGACAGGGAGCAGGGCAGCGGGGGAGACGTCCAAGACGCAGTGACTGAGGGGCGGGGATGTAGCCTGTAGGTACGTGTGTACACTCTCTGCGCAACGGGATGGGATTTTAGAGAAAACCTCCGAGATACATGATTGATATGTTTGACACAATCAGCAATGCTACCTCAAAAGAGGGGGCGTGTGGCCACACGAACGTGCCAAAAAGGACCGGCTGCGTCAACACAATGTACCTATTATGTCGTGACGCATGTCAGCATGGTGTACCTCATCTTGCGTAGGCGCGTACCGTGTAGACTGGGCTAGCTTAGGCAAGGTGTGTGAAGGCCAAGGGTACGAGGTTGGTGTCACCACCAGCCTTCCCGAATGACGGACTGACGAGCAAGCATACATCGTAGGGCTTGTCACGAGCCCCAGGACGTACTACGTACATACGTAGTATGGTCAATGGATGGGTTAACTACCAAGAAGAAGAAGAAGAAGAAGAAGAAGAAGAAGAAGAAGAGTGACCCAACGAGGATAACAGATAGGTGGACCAAGTCGCCGCGCCTGCTTGATTCGAGATTGTGATAGGGTCCATTGTAGTATGTGAAAGCGTAAAGGAAATTGTGGACTATTTGTGCTGTCAGTGAAATGGAACATCACTCCCTCGAGAGTCAACGAGTCGAGCTTGGTTAGAACGAGGCATGACGAGTTGTCGACGAGGAAAAGGACGGAAGAAGTTGAGGGGGCCTGCGGGCCAGATGCCCTGAGACGTAGGATCCGTCGATGTCAGACGGAAGGAATAGAAGTTCTCCTGGGCACTCGATCAAGCCGTCTTGAGCCAAATCCTGCGTCTTCAACAAAATGTAGTATATCGGAAGAAAAAGGGAGGAATTGGCCCGGGTAAAGCCTGGATTCCAGCTAATCTAAGGTACAGAGATACGTACATACAATGAATGTCCTGGCTAGATTTCAACGAAAACTGCATGTTATTGAGTTCTTCCTAGAGGTAAGTTCATGTTTGAGCGCGCTAATGTGCACCCAGAGATCT